>APFE031601391.1:34226-95973 GCA_000404065.3 Pinus taeda | reverse complement strand
AAATAAATCATATAATTCATATATTCTCTTACATGGGTTGTGAAAGTATTCTAAGAAAACATTAAACTGTGAAATGTAATATAACATTAAAAACATGTCAAAACACATCTACTGATTTAAGGAATAATTAGTATGTATTGATATGACTATTGGAAAAACCTAACGACTTTCATATGCGGTTCGTTAATTCCCAATTCCACCGTATACCAATTTAATTTTATTTAAGGAAATATAATTACAGTTACGTATCCAATTTTTGCAGGGGCTCCTGTCACGAGCTTGCGACTTGCTGTGCTTCTTCGTTAGTGTTGATGCAACTCCTGGTGAACTAGTGGTGAACCTACTTAGATATTTCACACTCTCACAGCCTACACAACGGCTTCCACGCCTAACAAAGGCCTTGGTGTCCCTTCTATCCTTTGGCGAACTTCGGACGAAGACTCAACATAACTACTATCACAACAGAATTTTATAAAAGCATAGAGATACTGAAATGGCGGAAATATACGGTGTACTCATATTATTTCAAATGGAAATTTGCAAATCTTACAGAGAGAAGAAACTCTTTACGGAGATAGACTGTTATCGCATTTACTGGACTATATACTGATCAAGAAGATCAAGTAATACCAGAGGCTTCCTGGCGATAGATAGACTCTGCCTTAGAAATTTCAAGAAGAAATATACAGACACAATAACTCTAATGGTTCAGCCACTTTAGGTTCTCACTAGTACCGAGCATACTAGTGTGCAGGCTTCCAAACCACCTATGGACTTGAGTAATTTCGTGGTGTAAGCAGATCAGACGCGCAAGTCCACAGATGCAGAGCAGGAAAAAACTCGACTCGAAACACACCAGACTCCAAACTCCTATGACTCTCTAAACTCCGATGCCCGAAGAATGAGCCTTACCCTTCTTTATATAGGAGAGAGGGGGGGACAAACATTGTCCTGGGTCGGAACAAAGAAACGACTTAAAGCAAAAGGAATCATTTCTTTTTAGTTTTACCAAAGCGACATCCGCACAAAATTCGGGTCCATCATATGGATCGAATAATTGTTTTCGAGTAACGCGTCCGATATAGCCTGTAAAGTAGATTCTTTGTACTAAAAGTTATTCAGACATGACTAAAACACAATGGATGCTTTTCTACTAAAGCCCACGAGAAAAGATTATATTACACTGTGGAGATTTTTAAACAGAAAAATCCACGGAAAAACTGGTCACAATTTAGCCCTTGTGACTGGTTCATACTAGAAGATTATAAGTCCTGGAAATCTGTTTTGTTTGTATTGCATGATGTCCCAAGCTTTGGTGTAGATTCGTCGAATGATGATGGGCCTTCCTAGAATGGTTTGATGCTATACTTTGGTGAGGACCAGCCACTCCATGTGCTCCCGCATATATTCTTCAAGGGAATTATTGTAAGGAGCATCCTTGTAAGATGTCCTCTTAGTGTCTGCCATCTGCTTAACAGTATGATAAATTGGATGGTTACATGCTGTGTTACAATCCATGATACAAGGTTTTCCCATATTTTTGCAATATTTCTCATGTTCTACCGGATCCATCGTAGTTTTATTAACTCCGTAGTCTCTCCACCATTCTCTGAGCCATTCATTTTGTTGATATCCTTGATAATGCCCGACTGTGCTAAATTTGAGCCTAGTATAGTGGGTTTTCTGTTTGGTCATCAACATTAAGAAATTGCCACCATAATCTTTTATAATCTGCAAAATCAAAGACAGTATCAGGAAACATGATCTGAGGGTCATTCCTGGGCCATATTGCTTCCATATGAGTTTTGATATGGCCAGGTTCATTCCATAAATCACGGGTTCGGTATATGAAGACATGTCTTTCAAAGATACCCGTACTTTTCCCTCCATGGTACCATATGGTAGCAATGTCGTGAAAGTTTTGTTCTAATGTTATCCTTGCGATCTCATCATTTCTTTTGGCTTTGTCGTAGACCATGTCATGTATCCATGCTCTTCCCTTGGGATAAACTTTTCTCTCTGGTACATACAACTGAAGATCCATATGGGGCTGTAGATTGGCGTCTAGGACCTTTGTATTTCTGAGTTGCCATGTGGGTTTCTAGTCTCTTTTATATGTTTCCCATTCTAGTTCATCTGGCATAATCCTCAATGTTTCCCTCTTTCGCTCCTGTTCCCATTCAGTAACAACAACCAAAACTTGTGCCTCTTTCTTCTCAATGTATTCTTTGCTAAAAAAATCAGGAAGGTTATTATCTTTTCCTTTAATATGCTCAACAGAGAAATCAAAATTGACAAATAGGGCCTGCCACCTTGCAAATTTCGCTTCTCTAACCTTCTTAATATTCTTTGTCAATACCTTTTGCATGGCTGATACATTAGTTCTGAGGAGAAAAGGCTTATTTATCAGATAAACCTCAAACTTTCTTATACATTTCCATGCAGCTTTGACTTCTCTTTCAATGACAGAGTAATTTTGTTCTGTCGGGTTCCAGACTCCAGAAGCAAACTGAACTACCTGCTCTTCTTTACCAATTTTTTGTTTCAAAACTCCTCCCCATCCAACATTACTTGCATCAAACTCAACAATCTTAAAGGCCTAGTCATATGCAACATATAAAAATGGGTAAAGATTTTACTTTAGCCTTGATTTCTTGAACAACTTTGGTGTGAAGGTCTGACCATTCAGGAGGGTTATTCCCTAACCTCCTGTTAAGGATTTTCCTATCGTTGGCGCAGTCTTGATAAAAGTTGCTGACATAATTTAGGCAACCCAAAAACCTTTGCAATTGTGTCCTATCCTTGAGCACATCTAGAAATTTGTCAGCGAAGTCAATGGCATGCTGTTGAAGAGAAATCTGCCCATTGCAGATTGTATGACCCAAAAAATTTATAGAAGTCTAAAAATCTTCTATTTTCTTCTTGCTCGGAACTAGCCCATTCTTCTGAACTAACTTTAAGAAAATATTTACATGCTTAAAGTGTTCATCTATATTCTTAGAAAAAATCAAAACATCATCGATATATACAATCAACCAGTCAAAATAAGGCTTGAAAATGTCATCCGTCACCTTCTGGAACTTTGAGGGAGCATTTTTTAGTCCAAATGGCATGCCATTCCATTCATAATGTCCTGCAGGAATACTGAAAGTAGTTTTAAACTTATCTGATTCTTCTATAGCCACCTGCGAAAATCCTGCCTTCAAATCAAACTTTGAAAATACTTTAGCACCTGTAATTCTTCTGATCAAGTCTCCTTTGTGTGGAATTGGATAGGTGTCATCTGCAAGAACTGAATTCAGAGGTTTATAATTGATGACAAGTCTTGGGATACCTCTGATTTGTTCTGCCCTTTTGTTCACATAAAACCCATAACAAATCTTTCGACCTAAACCATTCATATTAATTATAGTTAATAAATGGTTACACAAATTATCTACTTTAAAAACACAACATAAGTTAAAATACATAAAGTTTATTTATCATTTTATTTTTGTAAAATTTCATATGTATTTTTCTTAGAGTTACATGATTGTTAGAGTAAATTGTGATATCTAATAAATCTTGTATAAAAAAATATGATCTACTAGTTGGAATTTCAGAACTAATAGAATTTTTAAAATATTAAAATAATTATAATGTTAACTTGGAAATGTAGAAATAAAAAATTATCATGTATACGTATTTTTATTTTAAATAAAAAATTCCGTATAAATCTTGCTTTGAAAAAGATTTTGGTAAAGATGGTTTGATAAATATTTTTAAATATTAAATATAAAGTACTTTTGAAAATTAATGTCAAATTAATTCGGGTCATAATTATATTACAAACATTTCACATTATCAATTAACAAAATTATTAAATTACAATGAATATACAACATAATCCTCGTAAAAGGTCACATGTGCAAATCAATAAGGGGTAGAGTATGTACACGCATGTAGAAATCACAGTCAAATTCCTTATCGGAGTGGGTCCCATGCCTCACAAAAAAAAGAGTTTCCTACACCAATTTGGTGTTTGTTTGGTTTAGACCTTGAATGAAGTACTGCTAAGTAAAATGTAGTCATCACAAACTAAGGGTATGCAAAAGCCAACAACAAGCTACTTATATTATATGAACTCCAAAAAGTCAACATAGATTGAATATAGTTTATGGCTCCAATATAATGTTTAGAAAAGTGGACATGTTTGTACTTTCATAATTAAACCAATGTCATATGATTTAGGTTCGAAAACCATTATTACCGAAGATACTTAGAAATGATACCATTCTATATGTGGAGGAAATGGCAACTCATGAGATAATTATTGCAGAAGATACCTAGGAAGGATAATAGATCCATCGTATATGTGGAGGAAACACTCATAAAATGATGGAAAAGAAATCAGGGTGTTGATAGTAAAAGGATTAAAAAATAAACCCTATAATATAACCTATCTCCTACTAAATACACTCATGAATACTTTCTAATGTATACCATTACTTTGAATGATCTTGAATTTTGAAAATCTTGGGTAAATTCTTGAGAGAGTTTTGGGTAAAGTGCTTAAGGCCTATTCATATAGGGTGGATTTCCCTTAAATAGATGGGATGGGGATACTTATAATGAATAAGACCTAAGCTTAATTGATTTTCATGTAGCAAGGGCATATAAAAAGGTTAAACAAGTTGTGGCTACCAAAATAATTGTGGAATGCCAATCCCAAATAGATGAATAGAATGAAATTCAAATTTTGGCACCAAGTGTTACAAGAAAAATTGTCTTTAGCATGCGAATAGGAATACCATTGCAACGACTAGAAGGGGTTTGAAAGATATAAATAAAAATGGTATCAAGTAATTTGTATTAAATTCACTCCTCTCAAATAAAGTCATGTTAGAGAGCAATGGCCATGGTCTACCTCCTATTGTTATAAAACTAAAGGACATGAGATTTAACGGAAATACTATTTGTAAGAAAGCATGGTATAAGATGCATAATATTCCTAAAAGTTCCTTCTATAACCACCAATGTTATTTTGAATGTGGAGGTATAAAAGCCATTCATGGTAACATGAACACATGAAAATAATGTGTGCACATCATGGCCATTAAAGAAAATATTGCACACGATTGTAATGAATAATTCTAATTTTCCACCAAATGAAACACATCAAGTTGAAGAATATGGAAAGTTTTGTCCTTTAATATTGTTGCCTTCGACTTACACTAAAACTTCCTTTTTGAAAGAGATAAATGATGCTCTTCAAAATTTGATGTACCCATCAATATCACAACCAAAAATGAGAAATATGCAGAATACTCATTTTAGTGATGTTGCATTTTCAAAGAATACCAAATTCAGTAAATGTAATGAATATATTGTGTTGAAAGCACAATGAAGTCAGCAACAACAAAAGAGTTGGAAGAAAAGGCACGAGGTATATTGAAGAAACATAACAAGACAATTATGTGTGGAAGATATTTCTACTATGAACATAGACTAATGTCAAAACAATTTTCAAAGGAGTATTTGAGCATTATTCCTAAGAAAATGGACAAAGCAAAGACTTCAATCTCAAGGCTACGTGTGAAACCAAAATTTAGTGCAGGAACAAACTTAGGTTTGCCATTGACATGTATGCTAACATGTGGGCATAAGACAAGAGGTTTTTGTTATTTCTCCCTACCATTTATATATATGGGATCACAATTTACTATTACGACCCTTGCAAAGTGGTTGAGGGACCTGGAAGACCCACACCTTCATATGTATGGCAATCTACTTTATAAGATTGGAAGTTCAAGAAACCTCCTTTCAAATACATTACTTGAAACTTCTATTTTCTCAAAATGTAAAGTGTATAAGGATACTTTTATGTCTCATGGAAGATCCAAGAATCGAAATGTTGATTTTAAACCTCTTTCTCCACATTTGTTGTTACAATTGGACAATACGACAAGTGATAATAAGAATCACTATCTTCTCATGTTTCTGTCACTTTTGATTTCTCTTGGTGTCTTCAACATTATTGAGGTTAGGTTCTTGCCCGTGGGGTACGCCCATGAAGGCATATATGGAATGTATGGAAGAATGTCTTCCAATTTGAAAAGTAAAGATGTATATTATTTACCTGAAATGATGGATACATATCACACAATTGAAGAAAAGCGATTGTTTCCACCTAAACTTATTGACAAGGTGTATGACTTAAAAAAATTCCTTAAATGATACATTAAGGAGGGGGAAATGCACAAGTTTTATATCTTAATGTTCAATACTTTTGATTTCTTGTACTCAATGATGTTTCAATACTAAGATACAAAGAATACATCAGAGATGCAAGTAAGATAATTATCTTTTAACATAAAACTATAAATATTAAAAATGAATTTTATTACTATTTCAATTGATAATTTATTTTTATCTTTTCAACTATAAAGTGGTGTAAAATTCCTATAATAACATATATTGGCGACGACGATGATGATGATGATTAACATCCACTGATGCAAGAGCATCAACACTAGGCATACCACTTTTCTTGGAACTCAAAAGGGGTCATTTAAATTTTGAAGATAATTTCGTTTTCCCTCACTTTAGTGTGCATAAATAAGGGATTTTGAGAATTTTGATGTAGATCCATGTGTATTAATTATAGAAATAATTTGGATCTTTGGGTTGCTAGTATATTTGGATGAGTTGGTGTTTTGGTCATTTGGGCCTCTATAAATAATGGAAAGTGTATAGCTAAGTTATGAGTTAGTTTTAGGTTGTTGGGATAGATGTCCTATATGGTGTTTTTGTTAGGATAATTTTCCAACCTATGGTAAATTTAAAATAATAGTTTATAGTCTAAGTTAAGTAGCTGTCCAGGGACCTAGACGATATAGCTCTAATACCACTTGATGATGGACCACTAGGGGCCCACTTAATTTTCCTATAGTTCCCCAAATTTGCGAAGATGGCCCATTCTTGTATTCTTCCACTACATGCTAGTACGATGGCGCAATGGCCTTCTTCCTCTCTTGTGAGGAAGGATCTCCTCATTTTATCCTTTGTCTGTGTGTAGGCCAATCCAACTTATGCAAAATTAATCCCTTGTTCTAACAAAAATCACTTTGTAATCCCAAATGTTACAATGGATAAAGTGCTTCATTCAAGCTCTGTGGGCGCCTATAAGAACAAACCATGTACCTAATAGAAACCCAGATTATTTGGCTCCACTAACTGCTAGTCGGGGATTAGAGTCGTCCTACCAATTTTCACACCAAGTAGACCAAGAAGTTGACCATCTAACTGGGCCCCACTTCTATTCGGGGGTAAGGCGATCTGCCCAATTTTTTATTTTTTCTATGAATAAAATTCAGATTGACCCCCAACCTCGTCTAAAGTTCTGAGCCTAACCTTGGGCATGACCCAACGATTACCAAGTTTCTTTGGCCCAACTAACTACTAGTTGGGGGTCGGGGCTGTCCTACCAATTTTCACGTCAAGGAGATGAAGAACCCGACCAACCGATTAGGCCCCGCTTTTAGTAAGGGGTAAGTTGGTCGGCCCCGTTTTTTCATTTTTTATGAATATGATTAATACTGACCCCACGGAGGCTTCACTAGGGGAGAAATACCATACCACGTGCGTTTATATTTTGGGATATATATTAAGAAAAAAATGACATAATATATTGGGGGATATATAAGGAGTAAAGGGATTTTATATTGGGAGGTATAAAAAATGGAGCTCAAAGTTAATGAAAAATATAAAGGGGTATAAAAAATGTTAATGAAAAAATTGAGACCTACAATATCTAGGGAAAGTAGAGGTTTTTAAAATTAGGAAGATGTATTGGGTTCGTATTGGTAGGGGGTTAAATAATGTGATTTTTAGAGGTATTTCCCAATATGTATTCAAATTAAGGGCATTGTTTAATATGCCATGAACACACGTGATCTGTCAGAGGTTCATTGAGTGAAGCCCCCATGAGTGACCCTCGACCTCATATGAAGTCCTGACCTTAACCTTGGGTGAGACCATATATAGTCTAGCCCATATTGTGGATCACGTGATAGATAATAATATTGGATTCCCCAAGAATTAACAGATCTTGAATATTCTCTAATTTTCAGGGATATACCTTGTAGAAGGCCATACTAGGCATTTGCTTGATTATTAGGTTTTTTGTACAAATCCCCGAAAAAATTGGATTTCTAGTTGATTAACGAGGTGAAAAATCAACCCCCTTGGTTATTTTAATTATTAAATAATTAAATTAAATTAATTAATTTATAATTTTCTTAATAATAATTAGTAAATTAGTATTATTAATAGCTAAGTATTATTATTATTAACCATAATAGTTATTAGAAATTACAAATATTACTAATTGATTAAAAATTGAATAATAAACCCATAGAGGGTAGCTCAATTGGCAATGGTTGCGTTATCAAGTATTATGTAAATGATGAAATGCAAGGTTGAAATCCCCTGTGGGTCAAACCAACAAAAAATTGAAAACATAAATAATAATAATTAACAATGACTTATTATTATTTATTAATAAATGAATACTTGAAATATTTTCTTCTAAAATTTTATATAATTTTTTGTTAAATAGTTTATTATGATACTTTTATCACAAAAGTAGTGAATATTATATAAATTTGTGTTACATAGTTTATTATGATAATTGTATCACAAAAATAGTGAATATATCCATCAGAAGTAGAGAATTAAGTGCTTTTCTAATTCCTCATTTTGAAGAAACCCAATCTAGTTAAAGTAAAATCTAGATCTAGGGCATAATTCCAATTTTAATGAAATATGTGTTCTATGTAAAAAAAATTCCAAAATGTTGCACAAAAAGAGGCAATGTAAAAAAGGGATCTACACATCGTTTCAATCTACTTTGACGAATAGTGGCTATGGAGCTCTATGCATGTTCTTGACTTGTTTACAAGTAGTAAATGCTATTAAGCATTCAAAATATGTGTTGATTAAGTGTCGATTCGCTAAATAAATGCCAATAATACTATTTTATAATATTGATAGATACAACCTTCTTGATATGTTTACAACTAGTAACCATTACACAATACATGAGAGTAAACGTTATTAAGCATGTTAATGGGGACCTAGTTGCATGTCGATTCACTATCATTGGATAGATGCTAATAATACGACTAAGCCATAAATAATTTTTAAATACTGAGTGCAGAGTTGTTTGCACCATAGTCAGTATATGTCACTACAAGTTCCCACAAATCAACAAACATTTATGACTCATCATAGTTTTCCTATATATGGTCACCTTATGTACTTGTCCTTTCTTGCATGTTTTAGTACTAAATGCTTTCAATAGTTTGTACGTCACCTCTTGTCATTACACAGATTTCATGGTATAATATTTAGTTAAAGTACATGGATTAATGCTTTGATTGCAAGGATTAACACTTATGTTTCATTATGGAAAGCGAAAAAAAAAAAAAGACTTTTCTTAGTGATCCTTGATTTTATTGGTATATGATGAGTTGTTTTAGTTGTTAACATGTAGAAACGATATGGATAACATGTTTATGTTTATCCCCTGTAACAATGACATGTCTTAATCGGATAAACACATGCATTAATTCTTTGCTTAAATGACATAATTTTTTCCATCTTATAGATTATGTTAGCTCATGCTCTCCACCATCTTTAGACGATACACTATGAATTCACAATTGCAAATGAACAATTAAGTCTCACATGGCTAGTGTGGTTTATTGCCATCTATCACTTATTTTGGAAACATAAGCATCTTGTTGTGTTTGCTTTTTTTTGGTTGTTATGTCATTACTATGCTCCTAATATACACGTAAACCCAACTTTTCATGCCCCAAATTTAATAAGCCAAAACTTCTAATTAATTTATTACTATGTGTTGTACAGGAATGCATATGGACATATGGAACATTCCTGAAAAAAGGTTATATTCCTTGCTTTGTACACCCTTTCTCCCGCACAACACTTCTTCCTCACACACATTGTTGATTTTGTTTTTCTGTTAAGCTATCGATTCTTTGGTAAGCTATTTCTCTCGATAAGGATATGTGAAGCATGTGATCATGGAGAGTAGCTAACCTCTAATCACCTTCCACACATGTGGGCTTGAAGATGATTCTAATCTATTTGAGTGTGTGATGAAAGGCATAATTAATTTTTTAATACTGGGTGAGGACACCTTTGCACCACAATCAAAATCTGTCTCCATAGGTTCCCGCACTAGTCAACAAAAATCCAATAAAAACACATTGATGCACAACAACTTTTATTATTTTAATTATTGAAACTTTGGAGTTATATGTTTTAAATTTTTAAATTTTAAGAGATGTTATATATCTAAATCTTTTGTTTTTAATTGATTTGATTTCGATGTGTGGAGTGTGGAAGTGCCAAGGAAGCTTTCATTTTAATTCCTTCGTACTTCGCACAACAAAAGCTTCCTCCACACCTTGGAGTGAATTTGATATATTAATTTTGTACGACTTAAATTTTCAGGTATGAACTTGCTTCATATATAATATTTCTCAATTCTTTGTATCTTTAGTGGTTTAGAGAAGCTTCTATAACAAGTGTGCATATCTCAGGGTTTAACTTTCATTGTGTAGAGTGAAAATATGCAGAGGAAGCTTTCATTGTAAGCGATGCCAAGGTGTGGCTTACAGAAACGATTGTGGAAACAAACTGTTCTTAAATAATGAAAGAACATCAACCCAACACAAAGAGGCAGGGCTATGTTTCTATGCAACTATCACCCTTGTAATTTTTATATACTTAGTACTTAATAGATATGTGTTTAGTTGATAGAGGTAATATTGATACATGATGGTCCTAATATTTAAAAATACTTTTTATTATTTACTCAAATTTTTAACGCACTAATAAAATAACTTTCCATTATTCTCAACACATATTTAGAAACATCTATTTATTTTCGTTCTTCCTTCATTTGAAAGAAGCCAAATCATTTTTCAATGAGGTAACTTAATTAATGAAGGAAATCCACTTGATGGAACCATTTGATAGCCATAAATATCCTTGACTATGCTACCATTACCTTCGATAATGGAAAGAGAAAGTAAGCTCATTACAAACATAACAAGTGTTCCAATTGTCCTCTCTCTCATGAATTGAAAAACATACATTGATGTGGGATTTCTTTTCTACTACCAACAAATAAGTATGGTCAACATAGAAGCATATATCTTTACGTGAAATGACAATTCCACCAAAGGTCTAAGAGCACAGTTCTTCTCCAAGTAAACTTAAACTAAGCATTTAGATTCTTGATGGTTATATCTATCTAGTCAAAATCCATTTTGAAAAATCATGAGATTTTTTCAAAAATCCAAATTGAAATGTGTTCCTTAATTCCCTTCATAAACAAAGATAATTGTATCACTACAATTATGTCCACTTCTTACAATTTTTTTAGCTTGAATAATTTTTTTGGTAAGCAATACAAGTATCTCATATCATTAGACATAAAGAATTGAGGCATGTTTTTCTTTGATGACTTCATATGATGATTTCCCTGAAATCTCAAAAAGTCTAGTCCCTATATCATTTTCATGGGGGAAGCAATATCCTTATCATTATTCATTCCATGAAGATACAATATTTCATTTTGAAATCAAGTGATTATTTTCAAACTTTGATAATTTTGTCAAGTATCTAAAGGCCTTACATATCTTTAAAACCAAGTGACCATTCTTTTTTGGTATATACATGCTAAATATACTTAACATGCATTGTATATTTTTAATATACAATATTGAATTGTTAATAATTTATTTTCATGCATGGGTAAGGACAACCAAATATATATGTATCATATAGTGATGGTAGTTATAAGAAAGAGGGAAAGGGGAAAAATCAAGTAAGAGGTTGAGATCCTTTAGAGGTTTTAGTGTTAGAAGAGAATTTTTAAAACGTATGGATTTGTTTCTTATTGAAGAAGGGGCATGCCATAATGAGAATGACACTAATGCAGGCAAACCTAAGTACCATTAAGATACATGCATTAGGTGAAAAACATGGGAATTAATCCCATTTCTTGAATTGGATATTGATTTTTGTATCAATGGGATAATATTTTGAATCGCTTCATCTAGTTTACATGGGTTGGGTTTTCTTTCTAGGGATGGTGTAAAAATTACATAAAAGAATGAAGGTGAATTGATGGAATATGTTGGCCCCATATAAAAATATTTAGGTTGGAAATGGTTCACCTAGTATCTACGAAGTATGCAAAGACAAGAAATTTGTGTGAGTTATGACCAATTGAAAGAAAGCAAGCAAAATAAAGGAAGATGTATACATATTAATGGAAGATCACATTGAGGTCTAAGAAATTTCACATCGTTTATAAATAGTGCATATCATGGAAGCATGGACAAGCTACAAAATTGTTTTTTTAAATGGCATGAGGGAAAACAAGTTGTGGTTTGTGCAATAAAACAGTAGTTGCAAGGAATATTTGCAAGGAAGGAGTTGTTGATTGATTACATTTTGAATCGAATTAAGGAAAGAGATCATTTATTTTACAATTTATTTTCATTATTTAGTAATTATGCTTGAATATTTTTGCAATAGTTTTACTTTATGTGTCTTCTATCTAATTGACATACTTTGTTTACGTTGTAGGTTGATTAAATAATTTAGGCTTATTATTGTCCATTTGTTCATTTAGGTTGGTTTTTGGTTCATTCAAAGTTTTTTTGTACGACAATAGTTGAATTATTTAAGAGCCTCTAGTTGTTGGTCTCGCTAGAGAAATGGTTTTAACCTCCATGATTCCACCAAAATGAAATTCACTAGCGAAATAGTTTTAACCTCCATAAGTCCACCAAAATGCAATTCCAACCCATTGATGGTTTTAACCTCCATGATTCCACCAAAATGTAATTCCAACCCATTGAGGAATATTTACAAACAATTTGCAATTGTATGTTAGAAGAAAAGACAAAAATATACTAACCTATTATAAATAAAATTCCATCAAATTCCTATTATGTGAAATTCCTTCTTTTTAATTTTTACACTAATATAAACCATCTCTTCACCATTATCATTAAACATGAAATGGGAATATAAAACTAATATGATTGTAGATATTATTTTGGATGCCTCGTGCACCAAATTTTTTGAGTCCATAAATAAAGTTCTTACCATCTTCTTTCAACGCCTATTTTCATGTCTCTAACTAGAAGAGCACATTCATTGATAGAAATTATTGTGGTTAAGAGGAGTATAACCATGCTACATTATGCATAATGTCATCAACTAGGGCACACCTATGGGAAATTATTTTAATATATTTTAATTATAATGTTTACCAATATAATAAATATATTTAGCCAATGCTTAGAATAAATTACATGTTTTTCTTGGTTTCTTTTTCTTGAATGTGCATTTTAATTTATATCAAGTATGAATATCTAAAATTTCATTTGTGTTAACTTAGTGTGTTTATTTTCATTTTGTTGTAGCGACTACAACCACCCTCCAAAATTTTGTCTTAGCCTGTTTTGGAGCCTCCCTACCAACTTTCCACAACACTTTTTCTTGCTTCATCAAGTACTCAAGCTTCATGTGTTTTCCTCATATAAAGGCAGCCTGTTGATCACAGTTGATCCATTTCCTCACAAGCTGCTTACTCGAACTTGGTCCAGCTGTAGACTGAGCAATTTCCCCTTGAAAATTGCGCATTTGTTAGGTCCCTATACTACTAGTGTAACCCCTTATTGTTATTAGTAAAACCCCCTTATTATATTGTTGTGCCATGTAGTCCCCATATTGTTATTAGTTTTCCCCATAGAACCCCACTATTTTTATTTTTGTGCCCTTACATTATTATTGTTATGTCAGCTCTGATTATATTATGACCCCTTAGACTCCTATATATAGAAAGGAGGTCTTGTCATTTGTATCATCCAAGAATTGTTCATTTGTGTAAGGTAAAGGAGGTTGCCCCCTCAAAGAGGCTTATTTCTAAGGCGTTGATCTATCTTTTCTATCTTTTTGTGAGCTATTTTCATAACATTTGGTATTAGAGCTTTCGATTCTAGGGTTTCGTTGCTCCAAACAGGTCATCGTGGTATTTTCGCTATAAATGTTTTTCTATGACGTTTCAGAAGGTTAAAAAAAAATCCATTTGAGAAGAAATACTTCTGAACCGTGCATCCGAATTTCAGATCTTCTCTCGCTATATTTTCGGAGATATGATTTGAGGAAGTTAGGGTTTTTGTAAGCTCCAGAATTTCATCTAAAATAGGTCATCATGGTATTTTCTCTATAACCTTTTCTCTACGAAGTTTTTGAACCTAAAGAAAAAACCCATTTGATAAGAAATCATTCTGAATCTCGGGTCCAAATTTCAGATATTGTTTCGCTATATTTTTGGATATATGATCTGAGGAAGTTAGGGTTTTTGTAGACTCCCGAATTACATCCTAAACAAGTGACCTTGGGAAAATTGTCATAACTTTCTCTCTGAGCAACAAATTGAAATTTTGTAAGAAGTTACACAAAGAATACGAACTTTATTTTTCAGTGCATAGTTTTTAGATCCGAAGGACGAAACAATGATACGTGGCACATCGTACAAGTTCGCTCTACTGAAAAATTATATATTCAGGTCATATTAGGAGATTGGGCATAACTCTTTCTTGGAGAATCAAATTATGATCAAACTTGCGGGGTTAAAAAGAGGACTCAGTGGGCTACTGCGTGAGACAATTTCATAACTTTGAGATCTGAAAGTATAGAGTTATAGTCATTTCAATATCGAGCTCATGAAATCAAGAAAAAGCAACATGAGGAATTTTGATGGAAAGGATCCAGTAAATTGGATACTACAGATGGAGCAATATTTTGATCTACATGGTGTATCATTGTTACAAAACGTATGTATTGCATCTTCATATTTAGAACCAGATCAATTTTTATGGTATAAAGGGCTTTATTTTCATAAACAACTTGTTACGTTGTCAATTTTCATGGAGGAAATGATAGCACATTATGAGGATACACAGAGCAACACCTTCTTTAGAGCAACGCCACAACAATTGGAAGAAAAAAGAGAAAAAGGGCTTTGTTACAAAGTGGAAAGCAAAATTATGGCAACAAGGAAGTCTATCCCTCAAAACATAAAGGTGGAAGTGTTGTTTCTCCTAGCCTTCCACAACCTAAAGGGTTACACCACAACAATTGGAAGAAAAAAGAGAAAAGGGCTTTGTTACAATTGCGATAACAAATACATTAAAGGTCATAAGTGTGCTGAGAAGAAATTATTTTACATTGATTGTGGGGAGGAGGAAGAAAAGGATCAAGAAACGTCAAAAGAAGAGTATATACACGAGGAACCAACTCCAGAAAAAGAAGAAATGAATCCGACCATATCTTGTAAGGCATTAGAAAGAATTACCACTCCTAAAACTCTCAAGATAGAATGAAATATCAAGAAGAAAAATGTTCAAGAAGTGAAATATCACATCGAGAAAGAATAAATGAATCTGACCATATCTTGTAATGCATTGGACGGAATTACCAATCCTCAAACTATCAATATAGAAGGACATATCAAGAAGAAAAATGTTCAATAACTGAAAGATCACATTGAGTCTCAAGAAATCAATCTGACCATATCTTTTAATGCATTGGAAGAAATTACCACTCCTCATACTATCAAGATAGAAGGACATATCAAGAAGAAAAAGGTAAGAGTGTTGATTGATTCGGGTAGTACCCATAATTTTATTGATTGTAAGATAGCCAAGGAATTGAATTGCTTCCTATATCTAGCACCGAAGTGTCAAGTGATGGTTGCAAGTGGAGGAACCATAAATTTCTCTGGAAAGTGCCATAATATCAAGTTATCCATGTGAGAATATGTATTGAATAGCCCAATGCTTTCCATTCCAATGGGTGGTGCTGATGTTTTACTAGGAGTGTAATGGCTACAATCTTTGGGTACGATAGCTTTTAATCTTCAAGAACTTGTCTTGAAATTTTTTTGGGAAGGAAAGGAAGTTGAATTGAAGGGTATCGAAGGAAAACCTAAAAATATAATCAACTCTAATAGCATGATAAAGCTTCTAAATAAAGAACAACCAGGTGTAATTACACAATTATGTTCACTAGAGGATCCCATGTCGAAATCATGTATTTCTCCAGATCTCCAAAACGTTTTGGACAATCATTCCAAGGTATTTGAGACTCCCATAGGCCTCCCACCTATTCATGATCATGATCATGCTATTCATTTGATTCCACAAAGTGTTCCTCCAAACATCAGGCCTTACATATATCCATATGCCCAAAGGTGTGGGAACTAATTCAAAAGTTGCAGAAGATCCTAGTTCAAACAATATTGCAAAAACTTTACGAGGAAGGAAAAATCATATTGGTACCTAGAGCAGTCATAGAAACAAGAACTTGGTAGTTACGAAATCGATCAATTTCAGAGTATCTCATCAAGTGGAAGAACTCACCCGCTGAAGATTCCACATGGAAGGACAAGAATTTTATACAGAAGCATCAAGAACTACTCAAGCATTGAGGACAACACTTTTTGAAGGAGAGGGGCATTTTAGGTCCCTATATTACTAGTATAACCCCTTATTGTTATTAGTACAACCCCCTTATTATATTGTTGTACCCATGTAGTCCCCATATTGTTATTAGTTTGCCCCATAGAAGCCCACTATTGTTATTTTTGTACCCTTATATTATTATTGTTATGTCGGCTCTGATTATATTATGACCCCTTAGACTCTTATATATGGAAAGGAGGTCTTGTCATTTGTATCATCCAAGAATTGTTCATTTGTGTAATGTAAAGGAGGTTGCCCCCTCGAAGAGGCTTATTTCTAAGGCATTGATCTATCTTTTCTATCTTTTTGTGAGCTGGTTTCATAACAACATTTCTAGAGAGCAACCAGCCTTCCCTCCAGAAATTGTGCAATCCTCTTTGACAGCCTACTGGGCTCCAGGATTATGCAATCCTGCCACCAACCCTCCCAGCAAGATTTGTGTAAATTTTCCCAGCAGCAATCCATTCAGCCCAGGATTTGCGCAAATCTAGGCAGCAGTCAGCTCCTCTGCCTAGAAATTGCACAAACCTCCTGGGCACTTAGCCTATCTCCCAGCCAGGAATGTGCATTTTTCCCAAGCAGTTGAGCACTTGCATGCATGGACAGTCTGGTTGACCAATTCCACCCGAGATCGAGGAAACTTGACTTGCATGCATGCATGACTTGGTCTTCCCACAATAGCAAGAGACAACATGCAAAATCCATCCCATGATTCAAGGAGCTATATTTAGCAACTGGGGGTTACATGCAAAGTTGTTTTAGAAGTTTCCCTCCAAGTGTCATTTTTTCCTAGATTTGTGGCATGCCCATCATGAGATCAAACTTATTTATTCGATGCATTAGAGATTATTCATTCACATCAATCTTGGAGCTCTGAAATCCCACATCACATCTAGGACTCTTTGACATATTCATCTAAGCTATTCATGGGTAAGTGGCCTCAACTTGTCTTTTTCAACATTTTTGTCACTTCATGTTTATTCGCTTGTATGGGTGTTGTTTTCTTGATTTCTTTAAACACCTGTTGTCATTTACATGTATTGAAACTTGTCCTAGCTCTGTTTTAGTTTTTGTTGCTATCTCACTACTGTTGCATGCATGAAACTGTTTTGCACAGACGTTCGCCCAGCTGGCAAACTACCTCACCCACATACATGTTGATCTGTCTTGTTGAATCTTTCGTTCATGTTTTTCATGCACCATCAATCAATTTTGCTATCACTTAGTGTCACCATGAATTTTACTGTCTTAGTTGCTTTCAATTTCCCGTCGGCGAGTCGGGCCAACTTTGGCCCGGGCTTTGCCTTCACCAACGCTGCATTGCATAATCTCGGGAAGGAACGCTCACCTTCCTCTCCAGAAATGTGCATTCTTGCCCAACACTGGCCTCTAGGACTGTTTTGCACATTATAGGAGGACAGTGGCTGCTTGGCCTAAGAAATTGCCCAAATCTGTCCCTGTGCCAGCAGTCCTTCCCAGTTGGAATTATGCATTACACAATCCCAACAGCTAGTTGCTTGACTGGATTGCACATTTCGCTGATCAAGTATTCATTCTTGCCTCCCAGATAGCCCATATTTCCTTTTGCACAGTCCCCCAACCTCTTAGTAAAATTTGCGCAATCTTTCTCATTAGTTTCCCAAGTATGCGCTATGTCCTTTCCTGGATTTGCTTTGTTTCCACTGACATATTTCTTGCCATGCATGTTACTTATTTCCATATCTTTTAGGTGTTCATATGTCTTAATGGCTTCCAAGAGAATAGGATCTCAGGACACTGATGGTATTGCAGTTGGAACAGGAGCTGAACAGGTGCCTTTTGGTCTGCCGATCTATGAATATATGAAGTTGTATCTAGACAAGGACATCAAACTGAAGTGGAAAGAGGTTAATGAAGCATTCGCAGGCACTTTTGGGGAAGGCCTCGAAGACTGTCAGGTGTACGTGAACATTCATAAGTACGACTTGTACCGATTGCATGCAGATACCCTGCATTCCCATGCGTAGACATGATACATTGAATTGTCTCTCACAGTGACCCCGAGACGATGACCTTGAGCAGTGTCAGTAGGGCGAAGCTTGCAATTTTCTAGGCATGAGATTAAGATGAGATGTATCAGATGTCAGAGCTCACGACTGTCATGAGTCCTCCATTCAACTTACCCGGCAGCAGAGGTGACTCCAGAGACATTCTAAAGGATTGGGTAAAGGAGCCAACTCATTTCAGGGTGACACCCAACCAGATCTACAAGACAAACATATTGAGGAAGGCGTATCAGTACTTGGTCATATTCGCATGTCAACTAAGTGGCCAAGCAAGCACTGAAACATTTCCTCAGAGTTGGGTAATCACATTGGACCATTGGCTAGAGAAGGAAGACCATGCAACTGGTCTGACATACTAGATCATCAGCTGAAGGAACAAGTCACGAAGGCTAGACAATCACCTGAGGGTATGCATGCAGCGATTTATATGTCTGCTTACATCCTAGATGCAGTTTGTGCCCGACATGAGCTCTCGGGCTTGGAGTGGACATGGTCACTGACGAAGGCTATTGTGAATACATATTTCAAGTTATTGTCCAAATGCAGCTTCAGGGGAGTAATCATACGGTTTTCCGACCATTTTGTCACCCGAGTGTATAGGTTGATATTCGAACAGGATCAACCCTGCATGTCAAAGGAAGCAATGGAGGCATTGTTAGGCATTGCAGAGTGGTATGCCTCACTGTCTAGCACATTCATCCGAGTGTTCAGTGCAAAGAAGTCTCCACATGTTTTGTCAAAGTTCGCCTTGGACGTGCTTGTCATGTAGGAAGTAGTGTGCCACATCTCGACAGGATTGACAACTAGACTGCAGTGGAAGAAGAAGGTACCTTGGCCTGCTCTTTTGTTGTGGATTGGGTTATATGAGATCTGGAGTATCAAGTAAGTAGATGTCAAAGAAGAACAAATGAGGAAGTATCCTTTTGACCTCCGAAGCTTCAACCCGTATGACCCACATTGCATTGTGAAGGATCACTGTGCAAGAGTTCAGTTCAAGTGGATCCATGGGGCATGTCATTGGGCCGAGGAGGACTCATGGAGGTACTACTACAATTCCTCCAGACCTAATGAATAGGTTGGCTTTTTCGTAGAGTGGTTAGCAAAGCAGCATCACGGAGAGCACCAACAGTAGCAATAGTAGCATTAGCAGCAAAGGCAACAGAGCCAAGCGTACCTGTGTGTGACAAAGGGAAGAGGAAGATGATTGATCGCATGGAGGAGGAGCAAATTTGTAAGTTTCAAGTAGATCCACTTGTAGAACAAGAAACTATGGCTATTTAAGCAAAGAGGTAGCAGCGCGACAAGCGAATTGCACGAAGGCAGAGGAATAAGAAGATAATGGAAGAATCAGAGAAGGAGTTGCATGAGTTGAGGGAGCAACTCTGGAAAGAAAAAGAGTTGCGCCAACTGGAGAAGGAAGTGCAACATCAATAGATTCAATAGGGGGCGCATCGCGTGCAAACAGATGAAGCAGCACTCATACAAGTAGTTTATTGATTTGAACAGCTGGCATTAGGCAAACCGAGTGAACCATCGTAGGGGCAGGACTTTTCTCATGAGATAGAATAGGTGCTTGAACGGTTGGATGCAGACATGGAGCATCAGGAGTTGGAACAAGACACCGACCTCATGCCTCACCACAAAGAGGTTAACTCACCCGCTTCATTGCATCTTGATGATGAGAAAATCTCGAATGACCAAGGAGGCACTAAGATCCTTGGTGGTCAACCAAAATCAGAGATGCACAACATCTTCTTTTACGAATCCCATAATAGAGTTTTGCAATCTCAGAGAGTACCGACTCCGGAGGACCAAACATCCCCTACACAAGTTGAAGAACAAGTGATCGTGATTGATGTGCACAAGAATCCAATTGCTTTGGCCAATGCAACTAGAGTGTATGTCGAAGCCACTAGCTCAAGTGTTCATTTCCTCATAGCTGAGAATGAGCGAATGGCGAAGGAACTACAGGTGGTCAAGCAAGGAGGAGACTTGGTGACAATGTCCTCTTGAGCCAAACTGAAGAAGGAAATACTAGATGAAGTATTGTCCCTCGATACCATTATGCGAGCATTGTACTCCAAGTTTAGTACCGTGCACCAAGCAGTCGTCCATCTCCACGGATGGCAACAACAATGTGCGAGAAGAGCACGCATCTTGAAGAACATACATGCTGTTGTTGATAACATGCAAGCATGGACGATGAAGTACAAGGGAGCCCCGCTTCACTTTCCAAAGATGATGAAGGCCAATGTGATCGAGGTGCAAGCATGTATCCAGAATCAGATCTGGAACTATGAAGACCTATAGCAATTCATCACTAGCATACAGGCTTCCCATGCATGAGTATTCAAGATTATGGATGTTATAATGCACACCCACACGATCCCATCACTTGGAACTCTCATCTAGGTGAAGACAAAGAAGTAGGTTTGACATGAGCTTGACTTGTACTTCGACAAGTTGATGCGCATTGCCACCAGCCCTGACTTTCCTATCAATGCATACATCATGCGCAAGTACGTTGCTAGTCTAGCCACATTGAATTCAATGATGCGCATGCTCTCATACGAGTTAGATAGAGGATCCCGAGTAGTGTACCCAAATGCCATGGAGGTAAGGTTTAGGTTTCAGATAGATGTCATAGCAGAACACACAGACACTATCAAGGACTACCAACCTTGGCATCAATATCTCACTGTTGATCAGCATGAGGATGGCAAGCAATTAGACTTCTATGGCTGTCTAAGTCCGAATGATGTCTAGTTTGGCTTGTTCAAGCCATTGTTCACATGGGTACATCTGCATTGTAATGTTGAGTCATGTAAAGTGTAAGTCAAGTCTCAATAGTGGATGTAACAGTTATAGAGTAGGTGAAGAGTCACGAGGGTAGTTGAATGGCCACAAAGGGGAATGTCAAGGGTCACCCCACCCTTTGCTATAAATAGTCTCTCATCACTCATTTTATAGGTTTTTGGTCTGCCAAACTTCTACTAAGACTATCTTGAAGAAGGCTTGGACATTATTGTAATGCGCATTAGCTTCTCCATTGCATGAAGCTAGTACATCTCTTTGGAGGAGCAGGCAGGGGTGGCTGTAACGTTCTACTGTTGGGGCTAGCAGGTTTACAGGGATGTATTATATGATTGTGACTTACACTTCTTTATATAATAAGAGCAAATACATTTCATGCATATGTTGTTATTGTAGTTGGACTGCTTCGGTTGCCTTAATGATATATGTTGTTTATCTTACGTACTTGTGTATGAACTGATTCACATGCAATTATATGAATCTTGTTGTTAATGTGTTGATATGTTGTTAATGTTGTCACCGTCTGTGTCGACTGGTCTGACGGACATTAGACAGACCTTTCACATGAACCTTGCTATAACAATAGTCACACTCATCTCAGACTAATCCATGAGTGTTGTATGTGTTATATTACCTTGTATGATGTGACTGCCGCATCTGAGTGGACTGATCCGCCAGAAGTTGTGCATGTCCTTTTGTGTTGTGTGTTCCTAGTTGAGTTAGGATTGATCCCTTTCAAACTGGAAATCACCATCACCTCCTTCCCCTTTTGAAGTGCTAGAACCTCTCATACACCTTCTTTGACTGACTGCATTAGTCACACCCTTGCTACTGACATAGTTATCTTACTTGCCTCTGTAAGACGTTGTGGTCAAGGCATTACCTTACGACCCACTACTAGGACTCCTACACCAAACGGTCTGAGTTCTAATTGGGACTTCTTACTGGGGAGATCCCCTTGACATATTGGCGGGTACAACACCGTCAACACATTCCTACATTCATTAGAATGAAAGTTGTCCCACTTTGAAAAATCACTTATTGTGAGCAAATACGCATCAACTAAATAAAGTGTTGCCAAAATTATTTTGAAAATGAACTTAATGTCAAAAGACACTTTTTCAAAACTAAATTTTGCAATATAATAATTGGAAAGGACATTGATTGCACTAATATCTTTCCTCATTAGCAAGTTTTGTAGGGAATTCTTTGCCATGTTAATATTGGCATGATATTCTGAGTAAGCCTTTGCTAAACGTCAAGTTGATCTATTATAAATTGAAATGAATTAAGGGATAATGATGCTTATGTTTTATAATTTAAATTATTATTTATTGAATATTAGGTTCAAAAACTATTTTCATATTTTTTTAATTGTATTTTTTATTAAGTTAATATACCATAATTTTTGTTGCAGATTAATTATTGTAAAACAATTGATATAAGGTAGGGAAGAAAATATGCTGGAAAATTTTGGTATTTCTTCATGGATAACCTAAATATTTTAAATAGATGAGTTAGTTATTTCTTTTAGTATCCTCTATCATGTATATCTCTTGGAAATTTAGAAAAGTATTAAATGGTGAAAATAACAACCTTAATTACTCTTTTTTTTACAATTATGGTCATTATGTTGTTTTTCTATGTGCTATCAAATCAACCTTCCACTTATAGTGTAGCCTATTCTTTTTCTTATGTTGTCGTCTTAGCCACCTACTCCTACTTACAGTGTCAACTCAAGCTCCTACTCCCCCTCATGGTGTCATTATTCATGTGATTAAGGTCAATTTTGTTTTTAATGCATATGAGAATTGTGTATTTATATTCATGAAAATAAAAGGTTTGAAGTTAGCTTTGGCTAAGGAGGACATTCTTGGCTATTTGATATGTATTTGTATGTAGATTTGAGCTTGTTATTGACATATAATGTAATGGATAAGCCATAAATCTACCTCTATTATATAATTAATTTCTATCCATGTCATTTGTTGTAAATGGCTCAATGGATACTTGAGAATAGGCCAAAATCATGAAGGAACACTGTAATAATCTTTTTGGGGAACTATTGGTTATGTACATAAATATAATTTCATGTATCAATTGTTTTTATTAAATTTCTATGAAAAAATTGTTTTATATGTTGATATGGCTAATCATACTAATGGGTGTTGAATTAATTTTTTGTGGTCCTTGTATATTTTTCTATTGAGTTTATTTGTTTATAAATTCCATATAAAAATGTATATGTCGTCTTAATTAGATCATTGTGTAAGATATAAAATGGTACCAAAGCTATTGTTGTATAGCATTGTAGATGTATGGGCTAAAAGTCAACCATATATAAAGAAATTGCAATTGTGCAACAAGTGTTTGATGGAATTTATCCATGAGAATAATTGGCGAAAATAGTGTTTGAAGCTTGCAAATGTCGAATTGAGTGCTACAATTACCAAATTGGAAGGTTGTTAAAGTATTTGGAGAGCTTCTAGATTTATAAATGAGGAAAATCCTTACTCATAGAGTAAGCACTATGAAAATCTTGGAGAATGTAGTTTGTAGGTTGAGTGTTTAAGAAAATGTCAAATTGGAGCAAGGATTTTACAAAGCCATAACTTCCAACTTATAAACCCAAAGTGGATATGGGTGTAGTCATTAGAAGGTAAATTCATGGGGGACTAATTTTGATTGCTTATATATTGGAGAAGTTCTTCAAAAATTAAGAAGAAGAGACATGTAGCTTTAATAGGCAAAATTGATCAAGTGCATATTTTCCAAAAATAAAAAATTCTACAGACTTGGAACTAACACCTTTTCTTGTATGCACACTTGTTGAAGAGTGAATACTTTAGCAAGGTTAATCTAGGATTTTCATTGAAGAGTGAATACTTTAGGAAGTTTAGTTTAGTATTTTAATTTTTAGTTTAGGATTGAAATTGTTAATTTAGGATTGCCATTGAAAGATGGAAAAGATCCCTATAGTCATGAAAAAAAAGATGAAGGCCTACATATTAGTGTAGGAAATGAGGACACCAAATCCAATGGGAATGAAGAAAATATTAAGCCATTAAAGAGTGTAAAAACTATGAGGATCTTGAAGATAAAGTTTCATAGCTATAGATTTTATAATAAGAGAATTATGAGGGCTCAGGAGAAGAACCAACATCTTAACACTTAACCAGTGCAAGGATTTAATTAGTTACAGAGGGAAGTGTTATAGTGGAAAGTCACAAGAATAGGGTTGTACTCAAAAGTATGCATAATAAATATTCATTGGATGCGAAATTTTATTCCACATCCAGTAAATCCTTGCACTTGGCATTTGATTAAACCTATAAGGAGATAATTCGAAAATACCATAAAAATGGTTTTCTTTCTTTTAATTTAAAAATTTTAATGTTACTAACACTTACCTATATAAGTATACTCAAAATCTTAATACACCTTAAGCATATTCAATAATTTTCTAGCTATGGATGAGTTATTGTTTCGAAGTCAAATAGTGATAAGAAGTAAAAGGTCACAAGTGATCCACTTGGATGTTCTAGAGTAATAGGAGGAAGTTAGAAGGACAAGGGTCTTATCCTTTTTTTTTATCAATAAATATTTGTAAGAATAATAAAAGGTTCCCATCCTTTGTTTTTAAGTTATCTTGTTATAATATATTGATTTTTTCTTAATGGATTATTGGATTATATTTTATCACTTTGCATATGATTGTAGGTTATCGTCTATGTGACTATATGTGTCAAATATTGTGGTTGATTCTCTTGTTTTTTTCCTTTTCTTTTTTGAATTTAAATTGTGTGTAGCTAGTAGCAAAGGCCTATAATCCAATGCTAGTAGGAACTTGTGTCTTGGCAAGGGATGATATTTTCAAATACAATTACATATGGGGGTCCAAGTCAAGAGGGATGCCTACTTGTCAAGCCTCATCACAACTCATATTAATCATTCAATATGTGCATAATCTATCCTACTTTGGTTTTGAACCTATGGCTTACAAAGAGGAAACACATGTTCTTTAACATTTAGGCTCACTCAAGCTACAAAAATATTCTCTTATTTATTGAAATACTCATTTATCTTTCCTTTTTTTTTGTCTCACTTAAGAGTTACAACAATAAGATTGAATTAGACATTCAACTATATTGTGTTGGAAATACTAAGAGGGGGGTGAATCAATATTTCATTCAAATTAATTATTTTTAATCTTTAGAGCACTAATTATCATTAACATTAGATAAATATAAAAATTCATCAACGGTAAACAACACCACTCAACAATGCACAATAATCAAGACAATAGATACAAATATTTTTAGGTGGAAAACCCCCCTTGGGTCAAAAGACCACCGAACACTTCTTAATATTTGTCTTTAAAAATAATTACATCAAGTTTTCAACACCAACTAAAGGAGGATCCAACCCTTTGATTTACAGGCTCCAACCTATAGGATGCTCCAACACCCTATTTACCAACTACAATTGGGAGGACGCTCCAATGCCCTATATATTAGGGTCCAACCTAACAGATGCTCCAACACCCTATGTACCAGCTACAATTGGATGAATGCTCTAACGCCCTGTGTAGGATCCAAGATTCCCTAGCACCAATCTACCACCCTAACATGTTCTCAGTCTCTAATAACCTACCTTGCACCACCTAACTGGCATGATCAGTCATCAGATCATGTTTCAAAAATTTTAGACTAGATTACCCTATGCTTTGAATCAATATAAAGAAATTATAATGAAGGTTTTTCTGCTCTACTCGGTTTGTGTATCACGTCAATTCATGGCAGCCTCACTACTCAACACTACTTAATTTGGATACTGCACTATTGTACTTCAAACACTATTCACTAGGCCTACCTCTAATCAATCACAATGCCAAACCAAGCCACTGCACAAGCTACATATCAAACCTTGGTTGTCAATGTCATTGTACATCAAGCACTACGATTCTCACAAATTAATATGGATTATAAATCTCATGGAGCATTATACCAGCTACTGCACCGCATCAACACACTATTCCACTATCAAATCCAAGGTCTACTCAACACAATTTCACAATTGTTAGCATATACTCATGCTATCAAATCACATCATCATGTTGCTACAAATACATTGTCACAATTTTATTGTTTACTAAGACACTTAAGATTGTTGTGATGTTGAGTATATCTTTATCCTACCTTCACCTGTGGATCACTATCCAAATCACTATCATTGTCAAGAAGTCTTGTCTCACTATTACACCTATCCAAGGTCAATCAACACTATAGTCACATTCACTATAGAAGTTGTCATCAACATCACTAGTACAATCATATACCAAGAGAACTACAATGTACAAGGAACTTTGTCAAGTACCTAGACCTCTGTTAAATACATTCATTATTTTGTATCACTTTGTATCAAATGACTAGAAATAATAATGAATTCAATCCCCAGTCTTCAAGGTTCACTGTGCATTCAAGGTGTCACATTATAATACCTAAGTCACTATTGCTAAAAATCCTCATATTATAACATCTCATTCATTATCAATGACTATTATATAACATTGTCACATTAAGGTCACAAGGTCATTGTATTTATATCAATTAGGTCTTTATATCCATTTCACTATAGGTCACAATAGCAATATCAAACCTTTTGCTTGCATAAGGATAGTTGTTTTTAGGTCGAGGACATAGGTTGGTTTATATTAAGTGTACATGTACAATTGTTCAACATAATCACTATATGTGTATGTTGTAGGTTTCAATAATCAAAAGTATATGTTGTAGTTTGATGTGACTGTTATAGACTAGGTCATGGAGAAATGTACGTTGCTTCAGAGTTGCAGTAATTCAAAGTAACGATCTTTGTTGTGTTGATTCTACCACAAAGGTTTCTTATGAAATTAGTCCACATATAAACATTGATCACATACTTTTGTGTCGAACATCTGAGATAGTCGGAATGCCAAAGATGGTATCCTTAGAATTTTTTTGGCCAATAACAATGAATGTTTTACATCAAAAAATGATGCATTAGAGGGCTAGATAGAAGGTCTTTTGGTGTTGTAGTTATTGTTCAAAATAGATTCCCTAGATCTAAGCCCCAAAAATTCTATGGTTTATTGTTGATATGCAATATAGAACTAAACCTTAAATGAGGGTTGAAATTTTCAGTAAAACCCTACAACAAATTCCCAAGTGAATCCCTCAATCGCAAATAAAAACAAAATTGTAGTGAAACCCTTTCGTTGTTATGTAACAAAGGCATGCCCTAATAGAAATCTGTTCTTCCTGTAATATATTTTTCCCACGGAATTAGGACCTCTCTAATTATGTCGAACATGATAAAGGATCGCATATATCTAGCTCCATAATCCTTTCAAACAATCCAACATTAATCATAGTAGCTTCAGGCATAAGACCACAAGAGTGAAGGGAGTGTTAATAAGTTCAATTCCCGGAAAAGGGCGAAGTCACAAAGAACTATTGCAATAGAAGCTTCCATCTGCAAGAAGAAATTCCAAGTCAAATCCCAAGAACAAAACAACAAACCCAACTCAAATCCCTTCGCTTGATCGGTTGATTTCTCCACAGGGGTTAAATTTTTAGAGCTCTTTTGGTACTTTGTTTTTCATTGATATGAAGGTGATGAGGTAAGTTTGTTTATATAGATTTATTTTAGATAGAAAGGGGCCTCTACATAATGATAGTTGACTTAGGTTTTAGGTTAAATTAATAACTTTAATTTGATATATAAACTTTATATTTGAATAAGGTTTTCTTTAATGTTTAATTCAATATATAAAAACTTTATGTTTTTAGTATATATATATTTTCCTTCCTCTTTGCCTCAGTCTCTCTTAAATTTGATTCCATTGTATTGTGTTTAATAAAGTATCTAAATAAAAAACAGTGAATCGCTGTAGAATATTAAACTTATATTTTAGATCAATTATGTCAAAGAAAATACAATAATGAAAAACTTAACAAAGTATGCATGATCTTTCCTCTATTATTGTTAGTCACTTTGCTTTCTCTCATCACTTGGATCCTTAGTTAAGATGGATCTATGTTGGTTCTTAATAATATAATTTTAATATTAAATTTCACATCTTTATATATAATATAATATATTATAATATATATATATAATATATTATATATATAATATATATATTATATATCTGGGTGTGGTGTGTGTGTGGTGTGTGTGTAAGTTCATTTTATTTTATTAACCTTGATTATTCTATAGGAATCTTTTTAGTAGAGGATAGAGGGTTTATATATATTTCAAAAATAAAATCTTTTCCTTTTGATTTAATTAAAATGTTATAAGTATTTTAAATAAATTACTTATAAAATATTTTAATCATGAAATAAGTTATGGTTTTTGGGTCAGTGGTATTGATAAACCATGGTATTGTAATAAAACATATTTACAAGTTAATAATATCCATGGTAAAGTGGGGGTGAATATTCATGGTTAAGAATCTCGTCATATTGCCATAATATCAATGACAAAGTGGAGGTGAATATTCATGGTTAAGAATCTTGTCATATTATTATAAAATATTTTGATTGTGAAATAAGTTATGTTTTTTTGGGCATGTGGTATTGATAAGCCATTTTTTTGGCCCATGGTATCGTACCAAATCTTGTTTACAAGATAATAATATCCATAGTAAAGTAGGGGTGAATACCTATGGTTAAAAATCTTGTCATATTGTTATAAAATATTTTGATTGTGAAATAAGTTATGTTTTGTGGGCATGTGATATTGATAAGCCATGGTATTGTAGCAAAGCTCATTTACAATTTAATAACCCACAGTAAAGTGTGGGTGAATATCCATAATTACTAATCTTGACATATTGTTATAAAATATTTTGATTGTGAAATAAGATATGGTTTTTGAGCATGTGGTATTGATAAGCCATTGTATTGGGTCATAGTATTCTAACAAACCCTATTCATAAGTCAATAACAAAATCAAAATATAACAAACTGAATTTTATTATTTTTATTACTTTAACTTTTTATTATTAATTTAGTAAACTTTTAAATGTTTACACTCATCCGATATTACTTTTAACTTTTTGTTATTAATTGAGCCAACATTTAAGTGTTTACACTCATACATGATATCACTTTCTTTTTATTATGTTTTTAATTAAGCTGACATTTAAAATTCTTTACATATTTACATTACCCTATACTAGATAGTAGAGCAAGTTCTAGAGCATGTCAGCTAAAAAAGAAAAATTCAAATTCAAATAAAACCAAACAACAAGTCTTATTTTAATTCTCAAATTAACTTTCATAATGACAAGCCATTACAAATCAAACTAGTACAACCACATTAAAAATATTAATGTGGTTGATATAGCTTCATAAATATAACCAAAAAACTATTGAAAAATGTCTTATGCATACATTTATTTTATTAACCATGTATAAAAAAGTTTTGGTCAACTTTAAGAATAATGAAGAACTTATCATGCAAGGAGCTTATTGGAATTGGAATAGTCTCAAATCCCTAGGAAATTGGTGGGTTAGGTGTCATGTGGTACAAATCTAATTTTTTTAATTTATTAAAAGTAATGGACCATTTTGCTTAATAAAATTTGCTTATATATAAATGAATGTTATAAATAATAATGAGGAATTTATCATGGAGAAACTTATTAGAATTGGAATAATTTCAAATAGCGAAGAAATTGGTGGGCCTAGAGCTACAACAAATCTAATTCTTAAAATTTATTGAAAGTCAATACAACCTAAAAACTTTTTAATACACTATAGTCCTTGACAAATATTAACACTAAACATATGCTAAACATATTCTTTTAAAAATCAATCTAAACCCTCAATTAAAAATATAGAAAAAAATCAAACAAAATTTTATATACCTAAAAATTTATAACCACTCAATTAAAAATATACAAATAAAAATAAAAAATTATAAAAACCAAAAATTAAATTGGTTACCACAAATAAAAAGAAAAAGAGTATGCACAGGTAGAGGCCGCACACTGTTTTGCACGGATAAGTCCCACACGCCTAAACAGAATAAGCCATACAGAGAAACATATTACTCACCTATATATTTCAGCACTTAAACAGACGTGTACACTCTACCAAACCATAAATAACAAATCCTTTTGTTGTCTCTTTATTATAGATTCATTTTTCACCACCCAATTAAAAAATGATCTAATCCCTGCGGTTTGACTTATTTGCCCATTGAATTTCTGAAGCAGACCGCACCAGTCCTTCATTCAAAATTTTAAAGGGAGACACTATCATTATATATAAATGTGAGATGATTATTTGCTTCTTGCCTCTGCTCTGTATGCAAATAAGGAAAATAAATGCTGTTGGGCAGCTGGTTTGTCACCGCTATAGAGGCCCCGGGATTCGAACGCATAACCATCATAAGCTCGAATGCCCATGTTCAGATTGGAGATAAACAAATAAAAGGTAGCCCTTCGTTGCCCCTACTCTACCGTTTCTCTTTATTTATGATGAAGATCCGGGTGGGGCGAAGGCTTCTTAAGATCAGAATCGTCATCTCCACATCCCTGAGGGTTCGAAAGTTGATCCGCTGCCTGGTTCGTACAATTTCGTTTTTCTGTCCCCAGGTTCGAATCCCAGGAACCCCCTCCTTTCTCGGCCTCCGACAGCCACGGGTGCCCGGAAGCACCCTCGGTGCTCGAACCCGCGACCTGGCGAACTTCAGTCGTCGGCGACGCAGAAAGCTGGTTTCGGAGGGTTGCGTGGCCGTTTACGTGGGAGAAGAGCGGCAGCGGTTTGTGATTCCGATAGCTTATCTGAGCCATCCATTCATTGCCACACTTCTGGCTGAAACGGAAAGTTACGGCCAAGGAGGGCCGCTCACGTTCCCTTGCGACGTGGATGATTTCGAGCAGCTGAAATGGCTCATCGACAAAGAAAAAACGTCGTTCCAGCAAAAGAGCAAAAGGTTCCCCACATTTGTAAGCGATTATGGCATTAACGGTTGATGTGGTAATATAATACAGTGGTATTTGGTTTAACAGTAAGTTTCAGGGGGTGAAAATGACTTGTTATGATTTTTATTTAAGAGATTAGACTCTTTACGTTTTGAGAGTTTTTGTTTTTGCTAAATTATCTGATCTCGATTATATGGTTCATAGGTAAATGTTCTCTTTTTCCGAGAAAAGAAAATGTATTAATATTTATTTTTAAGTTATATATGTATGATTTCTATATCTTTGAAAAGAGACTTCTAAGTTGATTGATTTTTCTGAATTTCATAATTTTTATTCTGAATGGATTTTTGTGGAGTATATTTTTTTTGAGGGTGAGAAATCTATTATAACTCAGTTGTTAAATCATCAGTGAAGACAGCGATTTCTAATTCCTATTCATCAATGTAAATTGACTCATCACCGTTATTCAAATCCATAAATGAGCAAGCCTTCACTTCTATCAGATACCTCTAAACCTTAGACAAATAAACTCCTACCTACCTAATATATTTTTATGATTTTTTTTTCAAACAAATAATATTATTATCTATATTATTAAACCTTATTTCCATCCTACCAATGATATATAAACAACATGAATTTAAAAAGTGAACACATATTAACTAAAATTCAAGAAATAACCTTAAACATTGTTTCCATTATACAAATGATATATAAACAATGTAAATATATAAATATAAAAAGTGAACCAATATTAAACAAAATTCAAAAAATAAACAACTTTAACCATGGTAATCTCAAACAATTAAACTACACCTATTATCTAATAAGTTTTTTTTTGTTTTTTCTTCTTTACCAGTTAAAGTATCCCTCCAAAATATTAGGTTTTTTTCCTATGTTCCCAATTTTAATTGAGATGATTCACTGTTTTCCATGAACAATCACTGTGTCGGATCTTATATGGAATCCCGATGAAATTGCAGTTACAGCTCCTAAAACAAAATATTTCAAACAAATTTGTTCCCAATTTTAGTAACATTTCTGAATTTAGATGAGTTACTGTTTTCCAGGAACTAATCACTACGTTGGATTTTATATAGGAACATTCGTATTGGTCGAGTTCTGTTCTTTATAAATGTTATATCCTAGAAACAACACAAGATAATACAACGATGAAGTAAAAATTTGATGGTAGGAAGTGAGCTTTTTTATTTTAGTATTGTTCAAGAATTTGAAAATCGCAATTTGTTGAGCCCGGAGGCTTATTTTACAACCCAATATAAGGGGATAGGTAAGTATGTCTATCTCTTAAAAATAAAAATAAAAAATAAAATCATAACTGTTATAATAAAAAAAATGAATATGTTGTAAAGTAATTAAAAGTAAAAAAAAAAATCAACTAGGGATTTTAAATAAACTATTTGAAGATCTATGTGAACTAATTTATTTCAATATCACTTCATATATATTTGGATGTAGAAAAAATTGTTAAATAAAATATTTTATAATATTGACATATACTTAAATTATATTAATAATAAAAACCATTTTAATTTGTGTGATAAAATGTTTCTATGTACATGTTATGTAAAATATTTTAATGCTAGTGATGTATATATTATATATCATTCAAAAAAAATGTATATATCATGAAAAAATAAGTTTTATGGTTAAAACATTTATTTGGTCTTGTATATGCACTATGAAGTATTCAAAAATACAATTTAAACAATGAAAAATAACATTGTATTTTGCACTCTAAAGAAGTTTTCACATAAAAAAATTTGATCCCTTTCGGCTCATGTACCTAATTTTTTTTCCTTTTATAAAAGCTTGTTTTTTTTCTTTCGTTTTAAAAAAGCTTTGTTGTTTCCATTTTTCCTGGGATCTTTTTCTTTCTTTTTATGAAAGCTTTTGCTCTATTTGGAAATTTCCAAAAGCTCATTAGATACATGGTGTTTAATATATTAAAAATTCTAGAAGTATTAAAACCTAGTATACATTTATTTTTAGAATGAATCTAGAATGGACAAAAATATCAAATCTCTTAAGGTGTAAATGTTTTTTAGAGTGCAAAATTTGGAAAAAAAAGATATAAAAAATCGCATTCCTCTTTTTTTTTTTTTTTATAAAGCAGAGTTGTTATATTTATATTATAAGAAAATACATAGTGTACAAAAAAACTACCAGAGCAGTCATAGACTGAATTCAACTAATATTTGCCATTACCCATACCCGATTGATCCCAGAGCCTACCTTGCACAGCAGCGAGAGAAATGGGATCTAACAAAAAGAAGCCCTGATAACCACTTAACCAAGGACTAGTAGTAGGGCTGAAAAGAGAAGCCCTTTACACAAAAAAACCTCTAACAGCCGTGGACAAACCCAGACAGAACCAACAAAGAAAAGAGCCCCAGCAAGCATACCCTACAGAGTGCATGAAATCAGTAGGTGTCTAGCACCATGCAATTCTTGGATTTCTCCCGTGCATCAGACGCCTTGGCCTGGTCTGCCAGCGGGGGGGACTGAAGAGCATTCGGCTTCTTTGACCCTTCTGAAGTTTCCCCAGTAGCACGGCCCTCCTGATTAATGGTGTGCTTCATCAGGCTAATCACGACTGTAAATTTCTTAGAAATGGTGTCAAGTTGCTGCTCCATACTGCTTATCTTGAAATCCAAGCCTTCCAAAATGGTTGCGTGCTCCTCATTTACCGCTACTGGTTGGCAGAGTCCCCTTGCATATTGATAGCTTTGGCCAGCATCGTTTTCAATTTCCACATCTCTTATTTCTTCATAGATCCCAATAATAGTAGTTATTTTTATAAATATACAATGTATACTTATCCATTGTTTAAATTGTATTGTTTACTCTCATAGTTTTTTATTCAAAATTACTTTATTTATTTTTTAAGTTGATATGAAATTATACTAGGTGACATTCAAATATTTTATTTATGATTAAAAGAGAGTAAAATGTTTTTACTACATTGGGTTTTAATATAAATACAAATTGAGTAATCATAGTGAGGTTGAGATTATCAATATCCTATAATGCTTTTAATTAAACTAACCAAATATGCATATTCATTTTTGTTTTTTTTATTATAGTCCATGTTTCTTTTCAATTCAGAGAATATTTTATTTTTATTGTAAGGAGGACACATGTCAACCGCACTTTGAGAATGTGACTCTTGCATCATTAATTGAACTTATTATTTTTCATGTTAATTATTTTCAAATTATATTAAAAATAAAAATTCAATTAGAAAATATGTTTATTTTTAGCCATTCAAATTCCAAATATAGAACCTTGGTGTATTTATTTGAGCAAAATGAGATTACCTTTCTACACTAGTATTAAGATATTGAACAACTTTAATTCATGTTTTAAATGTTTATAATTAGTATAGATTCATCTTAACTTTAGATTTATCAAGCACATAGAGGGACCAAATTAGTTAACATATAAACCTCTTTTAAAGCACTCAGCTTGAAGAAAGGTTTATATTTCAAAATACTTGATCCTTCTCGATCCTTCGTAGATATGGAGTTAAAATGTATCTACACTAGGTCATTATATATAAACAAAACATATATCAATTTCATGATAATCATGGAAGGAATTATACATCTCCTTCATTCTAAGTAACCCACCAATAAGATTTACTAGCAATACAATTCTTGGTAGCATTGTAATATTTCATCCTTTAAATTGTACTTTTGAATACATAAATAAATTCAATGGATTGAAAATTCCATTGTGCAATAGAATTGGGTAGATTACAAGGCTAAACTTGCAATTTTATACTAGATTTTGAACAAAATATGCTTGAAAAATGTATCTAAAAATGAAAATCTTAAAATATGAGACTTCCTAAAATGTTTTAACCATAAAAAAATTCTCAACTACATTATATTAATATATATATATATTTTATATATATATATTTGATTTTGAAATGAATTAATGATGTTAATTTTTACTATTGATCTATATTATTTTTAAAAAATATTAGTAATAATTTCAAATGTCATATATCAACTTAATTATTATGAATTAGAAAAAAAATATATGACTTAATATAGATATTCAAATAATTTATTCAAAATTTATATTGAAATATTTTTTAAAAGTAAAATAATTATACATCTCCTTTACAAATTTAACTTTTTTATTTTATTTTTTATTATTTTATCTCTTTATATTTTATTTTATGTTGTGGTATTTTTTTGGGTATATTTTTAACCAGATTTTACTATAATGTGGCAGATTTGTAGGTTTGAATTGCCTGGTCTATATAATCCAAATGTCCCAAAGGTTTTTAGGGCAACTAATCCGTTTATGAATTCAAATATATGATTTAATTGGAGCTCTAGATTTTAACTAAAAAGGCCAAAACATGGAATAGTTAGATTGCATTGATATAAAATTCCATGTAATAAAAGTTAATAAAGGAAAAATAATAACCACAGTTAGTGGGACACTTATTCCAAGCTGAAAGCTGGGTAAAAAGGCCAAAACATGGAATAGTTAGATTGCACTGATATAAAATTCCATGTAATAAAGTTAATACATGAAAATAATAACCACGGTTAATGGGACACTTATTCCCACCTGAATGTTGGGTAAAAGCATAGTGAAGCATAGTGATGGGGATCACTAGTGATTCATTAATGGCTAAGGAAATTAACAAAGGCAATGGAAAAGACTTTGGAAAGGAAAAATGGAATTTTGGCACATTTATTTATGAAAATAATGGAAATTGTGAGAAAAGGAAGGTGAAACGTTATAGGTTGCATGTGAGGAGAAAAATGAATGAAAATAATGGAAAATGGAGAAAATAGAGGCCTCATTAATAAAAATCCTTTTGAGGATCAATTCACAGACAATTAGTTCAGTTTGGACCTCTCTCTATTCTCTCTCTCTCATACTCTGGGACAATTAAAGTTTTCTTGGACCACTCTTGGAGGATTGTGGCATACTTGGAGTTTTGGAGTTGTGGCATATTTGGAGTTTTGGAGCAAGAAGGAAAAGGAAGAGCAAGAAAGCACAAGAGGACATTGGGATCAACAACTACAACGGGTTTTGCTTGCAGGTATTGAGTTGCATGTATGTTTTCCTCACTATTTTTGGCATGCATGTCATATGCATGTGGTTTATTGGTCATGATTTGTCATTGGCATGGAGGATTGCCTACATTGACAGTGGATTTGCCTAGCCTTGCCATTTCCAGGATAGCCATGGTCTTGTGGGTTTATTTCTTTTTTTCCTGGTTGGTTCTCATGTTTCCTTTAGCTTGTGTTGAGTTACTAGTTCCTAGAGCCTTGGTTGGACAAACCCTCTGGAACCCTGTAATAGCTTGGGTTGAGTTACTAGTCTTGGAACCTTGGTTGGACAAACGCTTTGGAGCCTTGTAACAATTTGGGTTGAGTTTCTAGAACTGGAGCCTTGGTTGGACAAATGCTCTAGAGCTCTTGGTAAGTTGAGTTACTAGTCTTGGAGCCTTGGTTAGAACAAACGCTCTAGAGCCCTCGAAGGCTTGGGTAGAGACCAATCTAGGGATGGCTTTGTGATGCTGTCCATGAGGTGGAATCATTGTTTCATGGTTTGAGGCGGTTTGGCCTCTAGAAGCCTTGGATAGTTTTGATTGATGTGTTTTATGCACACATTCATACTTGGAATATGGCACGGGGATGACTTGCTAAAGAGAGATTTGGCTGAGCCATGTCTACGATTAGGTGGTTCATGGAAGTCCCAAACCTAGTTGGCCTTTGCATCATTAATATGAGGTTATTTCTCCTTGTTATTTCATGAGCATTGTACTGGTTTATATGTGGATTATATGGTTGTTGTCTCCTTGGTATTTCTATTGTTATTATGCTGGTTATGAGCATGTATCATGACAGTGGATATGTATGGCTCTCATGATTTTTTTATTTGTAAATGAATGAAGAATGTATCTATGGCCTAATAGATGAAATGGAAACTAATGTGTTGAGGCATCAATGCTCCTTAGTGATTCTCATATAAGCATGAGACCCCTATGCTCAGATCTATTGTTTACAACTATACATTGCATATTTGTGAGATGTTTGATGAAATGCCTATCATGGCTAGTAGGGGTCCAGTTTAGACCTTGTCAATATTTTTGCAAATGTAGCATTTTTCTTTTGTATAAATTCATTTCTTGACCTATCATTGAGTTATGGGTACTGACTTGGGCTTTGGGCTTGAAAAAGTGGCACAAATCTTGGAGTCGTAGGCACATGTCTGAGGAGAAAAGCCCCCAGACGCATGCATACCCATGAAGTGGGAGTATCTGGAGCATCCTAGGCACATGCTTGTCCATATTAAGGGAGCTTCAGGGAATTTAATGGTCTAAAAACTTAGTGAGACCTAGGGGCTGGTTACCTGAGAGGTTGGGATGGATCCTTGGAGTTCTATTTCTGATGTGGAAGGTTTGCATGATGTGTTTCCATTGGTTCCACTTCCTTAACTACTACATAGGGAGTCAAATCATATCATAAGAACTTCTCATCACATGTTTACCCTCGTTGTCCAGTTAGTTGGGTAGATGTGGGAGGAGGGTGTTACAAAGTGGTATCAAAGCATGGTTCACCCCTCGGACTAGATGGGTTATGTGTTGGCCATGCATTCATTTTGGTTGCATATGTGTTTATTGTGTTGTAAGACCATGTCATATTACATTTGTATGGTATGGATGATGGTTGTAGTGAGGTTTCTATGGGAAGTTGATGGTGTTGTTGTGGGTTGTGTCACCATGAGTGTATGGTTGATTATGCATGTTAATATTCACATTTGGTCAAGTGTACAATGATGTGGCGATTATTGTCATGAATGAGGTCATGGTATGTGTAATTGATATGGTCATGCATTGATGAATGGACTCTAGCTAGAATGATGGTTATATGGTTATAAACTTATGTGTTATATTTCTATATGTTGTCATGATTATGTTATACAAATGAGGTATCCTCCTCGAATTATCCTAAGGTACGTTGTTTTATTGTGATTTGGTATACCTAACATGATATACCTTGCAGGAAGAATATTAAAGATGACTAGCAAGATGATAGATTACAGTTCTAGAGACTCTCCCTATGGATCAGATGAGCAACATGGTGTTGGGAAGTCTTCTGATTTGGCAGACATGTTGAAAAGCATAAAGGAAGAAATAAGGAGTTGTAAGGCAGACAATGACATAATCATACAGGCACAAGAGAAACAAGCATAAGTAAATGCAATGATACTTCAAAGTTTGTTAGAATTGCAGCGACAAGGACCACTTCGGATCAGCCATGAGAAGGAGGAAAGAACTAATGGGGCATATTGCAACAGGTCTCATGGTGAGTATAGGTCGGATAGAGATGACATGGTTAGAGATGATAGATTGTTGGATACTCCAGATAGGAAAGGTGATATACACAGATACTATTCTAGTTCTAGTTCTAACATCGATGATGATCGAAATCGTTATCACCCTTACAGGAGGGGTGATAAGGTATATTTGTCAGACGAATTTAAGAAAGCAAATCCACCTACATTTGATGGAGAGATAAATAAATCACAAGATGCAAAGGCATGGTTTCTTGGTATGAGGAAGTTATTCAAGTTGCATTATTATTCAGAGAGCATGAAAGCCAAATAGCTACATCCAGACTTAAAGGTAAAGCAGCTATTTGATGGGAAGATGTGAAGAATGTTAGAGGTATTCATGAGGAGGACTTGACTTGGAATGAGTTCGAGAGACTATTCAAGAATAAGTGCTTATCGGAGAGATACTTTGATGATAGGGCAAAAGAATTCTATGAGCTAAAGATGAGATCAATGACATATGAGGAGTACACTAATAGGATCTTGGAGCTACTGAGGTATGTGCCTTACCTCAAGGAGGAAAAGGCCATGATTCAAAGATTCATTAGTGGGTTAGTGAATGCATTCAAAGACAGGATTGAGTTCAATGAGCCTAGATCATTGGAGGAGGCTATTCAGAAGCTAAAGCATTGTTACGAGAAATCAAAGTGCGGATCTGAGACTAAGCAGGACTAGAAAGGTAATGCAAGTAAAAAAGGAAAATGGGACAAGAAGTGAGCAAGACCTTAGGGTAGAGGTAATAAAGAGAATAAAATTCCATCTAAGAAGTTCAATGCATCTGACAAAGGATAGTGACTTCGATCTGAGGAGCAGAATAAGGATCCCATGCGGTGTTGGACTTGTAGAGAACAACATCGTAGGAGAGATTGTCCACATTATCAGGGTCGTAGACTGCAGATCTACAATTCTCAAGAAGCACAGATAGTGGGATATGTTGGGTAGAGTATTCCTAGGATCTACGCAGTGCTAGATAACAGACAGGTAGACCATTAGGCATATGTCATCAAGATGGACAGTAATCTTTGTGATCAAGTTGTTTCTATTTTGATTGACCTTGGATTTAATTATAGTTATGTCAATCTTGACCTAGTGGATAAGTGTGGTTTGAATAAATAAGTGCATGTAGAGTCTTGGTTAGTGCAGTTGGCTACAAGTATGAAGAACAGAGTCCATCATTTGGTAAGAGCTTGTACATTTGATTTGAATGGTATGCCTACCTTAACACATTTGAATGTATTACCTTTAGGATCATACAGTATGTTGTTGGGCATGGATTGATTGTACCTTCATATAACAAAGGTGGATTGCTATGAAAAATATATTGAGTGGTTGAATGAAAATGGAGAGCAAAGATTCTTGTGGGCTAAGAAGAAAACAACATCAGTTAGAATGGTGATAGTTATGCAGGCCAAGTGCAGTCGTAGGAAAGGGTGTGTGTTATTTGCAGTGCACATTTCTAGTGACAAAGGTAAGGAAGTTGAGGATGTAGATGTTTTGAGCAGGTACCCAGTTCTACAACAATTTTAGGATGTATTTCCTGAGGATATATTAGAGTTTCCACCTCACAGGGAAGTATAATTTTATAATGGGTTGGTGCCAGGGGCAGCTCCAACATCAAAATCACCTTACAGGATGAGCACATTTGAGTTGGTAGAGTTAAAGCTGTAGTTGAAGGAAATGTTGGACAAGGTGTATATTAGGCCAATTGTATCACCATGGGGCATGTCGGTACTGTTTGTGAAAAAAGAAACATGGTACTCTCAAGCAGCATTGACTACAAGTAGTTGAACAAAGTGACCATCAAGAACATGTATCCATTACCGAGGATTTATGACTTGTTCGATCAGCTGAAGGGAGAAACAGTGTCCTCGAATATTGATTTGAGTTCTGGATATCATCGGGTATGCATTAAACAAGAGGACATCTACAAGACAACTTTTTGGACCGGGTATGTGAATTATGAGTTTGTTCTAGCTCCATTTGGTTTAACTATTGCTCCAACTACTTTTATGTGCTTTATGAATAGTGTGTTGCGTTTGTACTTGGACAGGTTTGTTACTGTGTTCAATGATAATATATTGGTATATTATGAAAATGAGGAAGAGCATGTCAAGCATTTAGCAACAGTGTTAAGATTGTTGAGAGAGCATCATTTGTATGCTAAGCTCAGCAAGTGTAGTTTATTTCAGTCCGAGGTACACTACTTGGTACATGTGGTTTCCAAGGATGGCATAGCAGTGGACCCATAAAATGTAAGAGCTATTATGGAATGGGAAACTCCTAGGAATGTGGATGAGGTGAGATATTGCATGGGGTTAGAAGGTTATTACATGAGGTTCATTAAGAGCTTCTCACAGATTTCTTATCCATTATATCATTAAAGAGGAAAGGTAAGAGGTTTGAATGGACAGAGAAGTGTGCGGCTAGTTTTGAGCAGCTCAAGTAATTGTTGACACATTCACCAATGTTAAAGATTGTAGGTCGGACAAAGAGTTTGTAGTATGTACAGATGCTTGCAAGAGAGGACTTGGTGGAGTCCTTATGATGGATAGATAGATGGTATGTTATGAGTCACGGAAGTTGAATAAGCATGAGCAGAACTACCCGACACATGATCTTGAGTTGGAGGCGATCATGCATGCATTAAAGATGGGGAGGCACTATCTTCTGGGTAGGAGGTTTGTATTGATGAGTGATCACAATGGTTTGTGGTGTCTATTTGACCAACCAAATCTGAATGGCAAGCAGGTTTAGTGGTTTGCCATGATCAGTGAGTTTGACTTCGAGATCAGGTCTATCAAAGGTAAAGAGAACATGGTGGAAGATTCTCTTAGAAGGTCGATACAGGTAAAACACATAGTAGATATGAGCTCCTATAAGACAGATTTACAGGATAGGACCTTGCAAGAAGGTCAGTGGGATGTCAGGTATATGGAGATTGTGCACAGGTTGTAACAGAGTTCATGTAGTGGTACATGTAAATGTACAGGCAATGGTATAGGTACATGTATAGGTATAGGTAGTGGTACATGTATAGGTACAGATGCAGGTGCTCAAGATGTGGATTATCATCTCACAGCAGATGGATTGGTTAGATTTAGAGACATGATATATGTGCCAGATGGAAGTGAGCTCAAGAAGGTGATCTTGAGGGAGTTTCATGCAAAACCATATTCAAGTCACCTAGGTTATCAAAAGATGCTGACAACAGTGAAGAAATTTTATTATTGGCTGAATTGGAAGAGGAGCATAGTAGAGTTTATGGCTAGGTGATTGGATTTTTAGTAGGTGAACATAGAGTGTAAGCATCCAGGTGGATTGCTACAATTAATTCGAATTCTAGAGTGGAAATGGAAGGTCATTTCCATGGACTTTAACATAGGCTTTCCGAGGACAATGAGACAACATGATTCCATCATGGTAGTGGTGGACATGTTGACAAAGGTAGCTCACTTCATTCCAGTGAAGTCTACATTGTTAGCAAGTGAGGTAGCATAGGTCTTCATCAAGGGCGTGGTCAGGTTGCATGGAGTTTCGAAGAAGGTTGTGTCAGACAGAGATGAGAAGTTCACTTCCAAGTTTTGGAAGGAGTTATTTGTAGGTTTGGGCATAGAGCTTGCCTTCAGTACAACTTATCATATGCAGACAGATGGATAGACAGAGAGGGTTAACAGGATATTGGAGGGCATGTTGAGGATGTATGTGATGCATCAACAATGAAAGTGGGAAGTGTACCTTTCACTGGTAGAGTTTGCTTATAATAATGGGTATCAGGAATCCTTGAGGATGAGTCTGTTTGAGGCATTGTATGGGTAGAATTGCAATACTCCCATCAGTTGGAGTGATCTGATGAACATGGTGTTGGTTGGACCAGACATGTTGGTAGACATGGAGCGGGAAATATAGGTAATCAAGAAGAATTTGAAAGAAGCACAGGATAGGAAAAAGAGTTATGCAAATTGGAATAGGTTGTCTAAATATTTCCATGTTAAGGAACATGTGTACTTTCACATCAAATCGAAGAAGAGCTCCTTGTGGATTGGATCATGTGCCAAGCTGGCACCCCAGTTTTGTGGACCTTTCAGGATTATTGAGAGGATTGGGTCAGTAGCCTATCGACTTGCACTACCTTTGACAGTGAAAGTCCATGATGTTTTCCATGTGTCATTGCTTAAGAAGTACGTTAAAGATGTTGGTGATGTGATTATATGTATTGCTGGTGGAGCCAGAAGGAGAATTCTAGCTAGAATCATAGTGTATTTTGTAGAGAAATATGCTCATGCTCTATAATTGAGCAATCGATTAGGTTAAATTGCAATGGAGGCACTTTGGGCCCAATTAATCTACATGGTAGATGGCAGATCAAATGCAGGCTATGTATCCTTCCTTATTCGCTGGTTTAGCGTATTTTTTGGTATATGTCTTTAGTATGTGTTTTGGTGATGTTTGGTATATGTACATATGTATATGGATGTAAATATTTACATGGGCTATGCTATAAAGCTCCTAAGCGATATGGGTTTCATGTCATTATGATGTTTACTTTTTATGTTGTCATGTTGGTTTGCTTCTAAGTAGGATGATCATTGTAAATATTGCAACGAGTTAAGTTATAAAGCTCCATGGGTAGTATGTTTTGCTTATAGAATCCTTTTTGGTTGTAGGTGCTTTTGAACACTGAGGATAGTGTTCTCCCAAGGTGGAGGGTTTTGTAACAACCCCGGTGAATAAAATTTGATAAAGGAAAAATAATAACCATGATTAATGGGACACTTATTCCAAGCTGAATGTTGGGCAAAAACATAGTTATGGGGAACATTGGTGATTGCTTAATAGTTAAGGAAATTGACAAAGGCAATAAAAAAGACTTTGGAAAGATAAAATGGCATTTTGGCACATTTATTTATGAAAATAATGGAAATTAGGAGAAAATAAGAGTGAAAGATCACAGGATGCATGTGAGGAGGAAAATGAAGGAAAATAATGGAAAATAAAGAAAATGGGGACCTAATTAATAAAAAGGCTTCTGAGGATCAGTTCACAGACTTTTGTTAGTTCACTTTTGGAGCTCTCTCTCTATTCTCTCTCTCTCTCATACTCTTGGACACTTAGAGTTTTCTTGGAGCACTCTTGGAGTGTGAGATACTTGGAGCTTTGGATAAAGAAGACAAAGGAAGAGCATCAAAGCATAAGAGGACATTAGGATCAACAACGAAAACACATTTTACTTGTAGGTACTGAGTTGCATGTATGTTTTCCTCACTAGTTTTGGATGCATGACATATGCATGTGCTTTATTAGTCATGATTTATCATTAGCATGGAGGATTGTCTAGATTAACAATGGATTTTCCTTGCATTTCCATTTCCTGGATAGCCATGGTGTTGTGGGTTCATTTCTTTGTTTTCCGGATGGTTCTCGTGTTTCCTTTAGCTTGGGTTGAGTTACTAGTTCTTGGAGCTTTGGCTGGACAAGCGCTTTGGGAACCTGTTAACGGTGCTAGACCCGCCAACATGTCAGGGGATCTCCCCGGTAAGAAGTCCCAATTATACCTCAAACCATTAGGTGTAGGAGTCCAAGCAGTGGGTCGTACAGTAATGCCTTGACCATGATTTCGCGCAGAGGAAAGTAAGATGTCCCTGTTGGTAGCAAGGGTGTGACAGTTGTAGTAAGTCAAGGAAGGTGCATGAGAGGTTCTAATAGATTAAGGATGAAGTGAGTGTGCCCCTTGGAAACACCTAATAGTACACAACTTAGAAGGGAACACACTAGTGAAGATGCGTCACAAGCTAGAAAGCAAGTTAGCGAGCAATCCAAAGTGATGGTTAAACCAACAACACATGTCAGAAAGATTCGTACATACTTATGCAAAATAGTCCATACATGCATGCGTAAGAAAACAAATACATACGTCATTTAGAGAAAACACGATAGTTGGAATACAATACAACATATTCATGAAACGTGTTGTCTTTGTCATATTAAGAATTGTAAGTTCCAATCATACAATACATCCATGTCCAACCACTAGTTCTGATAGCGGAGCATTACCGCCACAACCACCTACTCCTCCAAAGAGATATACTAGCAGTGTGCCATGGAGAAGCCAAGGCGTGTTACAATATTGTCCCATCTTTCTCTAAGATACTCCTATTGAAGCTTGGATGACCAAAATCCTTTATAATGAGTTATGAGGTTCTATTTATAGCAAAGTGTGGGGTGACCCTTGACATTACCCTTTGTGACAGTTCGTCTACCCTCATGACTCTTCATCTACTCTATGACTGTTACGTCCAACTATCGACACTTGAACTTCCACTTGAAAAGACGTTACATCACAATGCACATGTGCCCATGTGAGACAAGATGGCTTGAGCAAGCCATGCAAGACATCACTGACACTCGCACCATTGTGGTGAGACCAACTATTTGACATGCTTGTGATGGTCGAAGGTGGTGAGTTGATGCCAAGCTTGGTCGTCTATGATGGTGTGCATGCGCTCCATGGTGACATCTTGTTGAAGTGAACTCTTGCCTCCGTTGCATCTGATGCATTGGTATGGCTCCTCCATCCAACTCGTCTGCTAGCATGTGCATGGTCTTCTTGGGTGCGATGAACCAAAAACACACTGATGCATAATGTCCATGTTAATCTTCTAGTGTGTGTTAGTGGTCATGTGCATCAACTGTCAATGACATGTTTAGCTCCAGTTGGACTTGCTTCTTATCTTTGCCTCGGTGAGTGTGCCAAATGGGTTAGATTGCATGTATGTGCACAATGACATGCATGCTACTGAATTCCCTTGCATGTGATCAACAACACCACTCACCCTATCTGCTTCGTGCTAGCTGCGAGGATGAATCTATAACTTGTACGGGCACAGTTTCATTCGTCTGTGCATGTTGCACCCCTTGCTATACTTGTCCCTGTTGCAACTCATTCTCTCATCTGTGCAGCTCTTGTTCTTCCTTGAGTTGCTACTTGAGCACAGGCAACTCCTATCTATTTTGTTCTCTGCCTTCGATTGACCTTCATGTCGCGTCATCACCTCATAGTGCAAGCCCCCAAAGTTTCTTTTACCACAAGTAGATATGCTTAAGCTTGCAGCTTTGTTCTGTCTCTTCGTTGTCAACAACCCTCCTCTTGCGTTCGTTGCATCCGATATGATACCTTCAACTACTGTTCATGGTGCTACTTGATGTGATGTTGATGTTGTCATATATTGATGTCCTTGTCTTTGAACGACTTGATGTCTTCATGGGTAGACAAGTTCATAGACACTTGATTGACTGCATCCCTAACTGTGCTCTGAACAATGTCTTCAACTCTTCTCTCCTTGAAACCATTGTACCTATGCTGCTGAGAGACATATGAACACTTGTGATACCTAGAGACATGGAAACACTCATGGAAAGAAAATTTTCAGTTGAAAACCAAAATGAACTTGAGGACTGACTTGCAACATACCTGTGTGACTGATCATGAAGGTTGCACAATTTCCGTCAGGAGGTCGGGAGACTAACTTCCAAGATTGCGCAAGGCACAGTCTGGGCTGTTAGGAGGCTGACTGGTTGCTGGAACTACACAATGCATAGTCCAACTCGACTGCTAATTTGTGGAATTGCACAATGCACAAGCTCAGCTAGCAAGGTTGCAGGCTTAGTGACTGCATCTCGTAATTTTCTAGTCCAGCAGTCATTGTCCCTCGGAATTGCACAATGCAACACTAGAGGATAGCCACTGAGTAGAAATGCACATTTCCTAAGAGGAAGATAGAGCCTTCCCTTTCAATACTGAGCAATGTTGCCTTGGTGAGGCAGAGTCCGGGCCAAGGCTACCTAAACCCACCAACGGGCAACTGAAAGCGAATGTGAATGTAAATTCATGGTGATATTGAGTGTAAGTATAAGTGAATGATCATGCATGAAAACAATGAATGAAAGATTCAGAAAATGGAACAACATGCATGTGGGTGAGGTGAGTCGCCAAAGTGGCGACTGTTCATGAAAAAGAGTTTCATGCATGCGACAATAGTGAGATGCTAACAAAATTTGAAATGATGCTAGTACAAGCTAGTATCTATCAAAACTACAACAAGCACTCACTGAAATCAAGAAGACAACATTCATATGAGGCGAAACACAAAAAGCGCCAGAAATGAAACACAAGACATGGAAGGTGGGCTTGCCCCAAAAAATATGAGTTGAATGTGCCAACGAATCCTAGATGCAATGTGGGATGTTAAAGCTGCAAGGTTGATATGAGGAATGAGCTCTACAATGTTCGATTCATGAGTTTTGATCAAATCAAAGATGTGATGCGCATGCCACAAATCTAGGAAGAGCGACAATTGGTGGGAGGCTTCCAAAATGATCCTTGCATGCAACCTCAAACTGCTAAAAGTAGATCCCTGAATGAAGGGATGCCTTTGCATGCTACCTTGGGAGAAGCAGTCCATGCATGTAAATCAGTTTTGCTCAGTCCCGGAGGGAACTGCTCAACTCAACTACACATGCAAGAGGTTGCTCAACTGCTGGGAGAAAATGTGCATTTATGGAAGGGAGCTGGGTTGGATACCCAGGAGATTTACACAATTTTTGGGCAGAGAAGCTGACTGCTGCCCAGGATTGCGCAATTCCTGGGCTGAGCAGCCCTGTTGGGAAGAATTGCACAATTTTATGGATGAAGCCTAACGGGCATAATCGTGCAATTCTGGAGCCCAGTAGGTTGCTAGACTAAATTCCACAATTTCTAGAGAGAAGGTTGGTTTCTCTCCAGAATTGCGCAATTTCTTGAACGAGCTGCTCAACTTTCAGTTGGACCAAGTCTGGAGAAACAACCTATGAGGGGAATGCACCAAGCTCTAATAGATAGGTTGCCTTTCTACAAGAGAATCATGTGTACTTGATGAAGCAAGACATGCTGCTATGAAAGGTTGGTAGGGAGGCCCCAAAACGAAGCTAAGGAAAAATTTTGGAGGGTGGTTGTAGCTGCTACAACACTTGGCAACACACTGGTAGAACTCTAGCTCTCTAAATGGACCTTGTTCGTGAAAAATAAGTCTAACACCTCCGGAAGTATTGTTTAGTTCTTAGTTCATCTTGGTTTCACCCTACCATGATTGTAAGATGTAGCATCTGCCAAACTCTTGGTCGATTAACACACATTTTAAGCCAAGGCAACATAGTTGTTTCAATTGGTGTTGATGGGTATATCGGTGCACAAGCAGTATGGTCGTTGGAGTCTTAGTTTCATCTTTGGTGTTGCTCCGTTGCGAGTAGGCCTGGACAGTACCCCAATAGAGTCACATCGAAAAACAAGCATGGCTTCGCTGCCAACGAGCCTAGTCAATACCCCGATAGAGTTGTTTGCATCACCTCTCTGTGTAGGAAGCCTATCTCTTCTTCTGCCTTATTCATTTTTCATTTTTCTCAAACTTTTTTCACTTTTTCATTTTCAAAAATGTGCATAGCACTTATTCATTTCAGAGGTAGAAGAGGGATCCTGAATTATTGAGAGCAGAAGAGGTTGTGATACTAGTTAGCGTGCAAGTGTTTTGTTTTCACCAAGGTTCACCTCGAATAGTATGTATTTTCCTTCAACGTATCATGGACTAAAGATAACAAGTTCTTCATATAGAGGTAGAATTACAGATAACTAGGTAGTGAAATATGTACAAGGCCTCTTTTACTTTACCCAACTTACTTCAAGAGTCATATATTGTTTCATGCAAAACTAACCTACGAAAAAAACAAGTGAACAAACAATAAAGCAAAGCAGAAGCAGAAGCAAATGCCAAAGCAAAGTGAGTAAGAAAACAAGGAAGCAAACAAACAAACAACAAACAAGTAAGAAAACAAGCATGCAAGCAAACCAACTGAAAGAAAACACTACTCCTACTCCTAAACTAATGGTGCATGGGCCTAATCACGTGAAGTGACATTTCCAATGCAGCCATAGGCACATTGGTTGGCGCATGTTGGTGAAGACTTGGTCTGCAAGAAACTAGTTGTGTAGACCAGCAAGCAAGAAATATATAACAATGAATACAAACACATTTCATGTTTAAAAGTGTCCATGGGACATGAGTGTGAAATTGCATGATCAGGAGTTCGTGGACTTATCATGGTGTTGTGTGACACTGCATGCAACTTTGAAGCATATGCACATTCTTGACTGTGAGATGAAAGAAAATGAAAGAAAGAAATAGAACTTGCGTCATGTACACGTGCTTGCAATGTAAGATTCCTCCAATGCATGAGTGGTAGGATCATGCAGTTTGAGTGGAGGAAGCATGATCTATTTGTGAGATTGATCTTTAGTGCATACAGATGAGTGATGAGGAGCCTTGGGTGATTGAACAATTTCATGATTAGAAGTGAAACTAATCCCAAGAGAGCGAGGGTCCGACATAACCATCAGCTCAGGCTAAAGTGCCTCGATGGTCTTGGGTGTTTCGGCTCCATCGTTAGATAGATCATCATAAACCGGTGGCTTCGAAAAACTCAACTGCGATAGAATCATGATCGTGATCGAATATGGGAGTAAATGGATCATGACAACTACGATAAGAAAAATCAATGATCTCATCAGAATCTTCATGATCTAATGAATCAAAAAAAGGGGTAGATGAAAAGAAGACAAATTCATCCTCTGTGTTTTCGGAAAAGGAAGATGAAAAATCAAGTGGATTTCCGATGAATAACTTATCCTCTCCATTGTCTAATGATGGAATGAAATCCAGTGTGTCCTGCGAGTGATCAACAATGGGTGCATCCGTGGATGAAGATACACATGCGGAACCATGGATGGCAGGTTCACCAAAGATGTCAAGAAAGAGCAAAGGAGGTTCGGATGGAAGGGAGTCATCCTTCACCGAGTGTTGATGCTTAAGCTCCCAGTTATACTCTTCATGAATGACAACACATGTTGGTTCTGCAACACCAACCCCGTCGATGGCTTGATCCTTGTTCACAACAAGTGTAGAGTCTGGAATGGAAGAACAAAAGGCAATATCATCTGAAGGAATAACCGAGTTCGAAGACGGAGGTTGTGGAACAAAACTCATATGACAACTCGAAGGACTCACAACCAAATCTGCGCGAAAATTAAGCAAAGTAATGCTGGGAGAATGTGACAGCTGAAGAATACTGAGTGAGGATCGATTTCAAACTTCTATTTGGGATGAGAAGATTTCTTAACACAATACTCAAATCGGTACCAAAGATAGAAAAATTTCATCTAGCTCTTCGGAGCTTGAAACTACAAATCACAGAATCGCTGCCAAAAATCCATAGTCGATTCATGCAAAGCCTTCCGTTGTTGTAACAAGTTTTGGTCAAGATGGTCTGGATCAAAATGATAGAAAGTGTCCTCAATGAGATCACAGAAGTGCTCAAGTGAGTGCACGTTGTTATCTAGTAGGCTGCACAACCACTGATGTGGAGATTTGCAAAGTGCGTATGCAAGCAGCAAGTTGGCCTATTCGTTAGAATATCCATCTTCCTAATGAAGCATGGAAAGAAAGTCATGTAATAACTCAGGCCACACCACTTAGCCTTCACCATCATAGGTATAAGTGGACAAGTGATCGAAAACTCCCTCGTGATGGTGACATCTTCGTGATTCGAAAAACATCCCGGAGTGAGAAGAGTGCAAGAATCCATGATAGATATGCAAAGGTTCAAAACAGGATGAGAGGAAACAACTTATCATTTGGACCTCCTTCTAGCGCCAGAAATGTGGACGGTGCTAACCCGCCAAAATGTTAGGGGATCTCCCCGATAAGAAGTCCTAATTAGACCTTAGACCATTTGGTGTAGGAGTCCTAATAGTGGGTTGTACGGTAATTCCTTGACCGTGATTTCGCAAAGAGGCAAGTAAGACATCCTTGTTGGTAGGAAGGGTGTGATAGTTGTAGTAAGTCAAGGAAGGTGCATGAGAGGTTCTAACACACTAAGGGTGAGGTGAGTGAGCTCCTTGGAAACCTGTCATAGTACGAAACTTGGAAGGGAACACACGTGTGAAGATGCATCACAAGCTGGAAAGAAAGTTAGCGAACAATCCAAAGCGATGGTTAAACCAACAACACATTTCAGAAAGATTCATACATACTTATATCGAATAGTCCATACATGCATGTGTAAGAAAACAAATACATATGTCATTTAGAGTAAACAAGATAGTTGCATTACAATACAAAATATACATGAAACGTGTTGGGTCTATTGTATTAAGAAGTGTAAGTTCCAATCATATGATATATCCATGTTCAACCACTAGTTCCGATAATGGAATGTTATAGCCACAACTGCCTGCTCCTCCAAAGAGATATATTAGCTCTATGAAGTGGAGAAGACAAGGCATGTTACAATACTATACAAGATTTCTCTAAGATACTCCTATCGAAGCTTGGCTGGCCAAAAGGCTTTATAATGAGTTATAAGGTTCTATTTATAGCAAAGGGTGGGGTGAACCTTGAAATTCCCCTTTGTGACAGTTTTTCTACCCTCGTGACTCTTCATCTACTCTATGATTGTTACATCCAACTATCGACACTTGAACTTCCAATTGACAAGACGTTACATCACAATGCACATGTGCCCATGTGAGACAAAATGGCTTGAGCAATCCATGCAAGACATCACTGACACTCGTACCATTGTGGTGATACCAACTCTTTGACATGCTTGTGATGGTCGAAGGTGGTGAGATGATGCCAAGTTTGGTCATCCATGATGGTGTGCATGCACTCCATTGTGACACCTTGCCGAAGCAAACTCTTGCCTCCATTGCATCCGGTGCATTGGTATGGCTCCTCCATCCAACTTGTCTTCTAGCATGTGTATGGTCTTCTTGGGTGTGGACGAATTGGATACACACTGGTGCATAGTGTCCATGTTTATCTTCTAGTGTGTGCTGATGGTCATGCATATCAATTGTCAACTACATGTTCAGCTCCAGTTGGACTTGCTTCCTATCTTTGCATCAGTGAGTGTGCCAAATGAGTTAAATTGCATGCATGTTTCTGAATTCCCTTGCATGAGATCAACAACTCCACTCTCCTTGTTTGTTTTGTGCCAGCTACTGGATGAATCTATAGCTTGTATAGGCATAATTTCATTCATTTGTGTATGTTGCACCCCCTATTGTACCTATCCTTGTTGCAACTCATTCTCTCGTTTGTTCAACTCTTGTTCTTCCTTGAGTTGCTACTTGAGCACATGAAACTTCTTATCTATTTCGTTCTCTGCCTTCACATGATCTTCATGTTGCATCGTCACCTCAAAGCTGAAGTCTCTAAAGTTTCTTTTCCCACAAGTAGATATGCTTAAGCTTGCAACTTTGTTTTGTCTTTGCATTGTCAACAACCTTCCTCTTGCATTCATTGCATTCGGTATGCTTCCTTCAGCTGTTGTTCATGGTGCTGCTTGGTGTGATGTTGCTGCCATCATATCTTGATTTCCTTGTCTACGAATGACTTGATGCCTTTGTGGGTAGGCGAGTTCATAGACACTTGATCGACTGCATCCCTAAGTGTGCGTTGAATGGTGTTTTCGACTCTGCTCTCCTAGAAACCATTGTACCTATGCTATTGAGAGGCAAATGAACACATGTGATACTGGGAGACATGGAAACACTCATGGCAAGAAATATGTCAATCGAAAATCAAAATGAACTTGAGAACTGACTTGCAACATACCTATGTGACTGATCATGAAGGTTGCGCAATTTCCACTGGTAGGTCAGGTGAATGACTACCAAGATTACGCAAGGCATAGTCTAGACTATCAGGAGGTTGACTCGCTGCCAAAACTGTGTAATGCACAGTCCAGCGTGGCTGCTAACTACTAGTATTGTGCAATGCACAATCTCAGCTAGTAATGGTTCCAGGCTCAGTGATTGCATTGCGTAATTTTCTGGGCCAATAGTCACTTTCCGTGAGAATTATGCAATACAAGAATGGAGGATAGCCATTGGGTAGAAATCTGCATTTCCTGAGAGGAAGAAGAAGCCTTCCTTTTCAGGATTGCGCAATGTTGTCTTGGTGAGGTAGAGTCCGGGCCAAGGCTGCCTAGACCCACCAACGGGCAACTAAAAGCAAATGTGAATGTAAATGCATGGTGAAACTAAGTGTAAGTATAAGTGAATGATCATGCATGCAAATGGTGAATGAAAAATTTAGAAAATGGAACAACATGCATGTGGGTGATGTGAGGTCGCTGAATCGATGACTGTTCATGAAAAACAGTTTCATGTATGCGACAATAGTGAGATGTTAACGAAAACTAAAATGGTGCTAGTACAAGCTAGTATCTATCAAAATGACAAGAAGTACTCACTAAAATAAAGCAGACACAAAAATGCAACACAAGACATGGAAGGTGGGCTTACCCAAAAACATATGAGCACAATGTGCTGATGACTCCTCAATCTGATGTGGGCTATTAGAGCTACAATGTTGATGTGAGGAATGAGCTCTCCAGCGTCTGATTCATGATATTTGATAAAATCAAGGATGTGACACACATGCCACAAATCTAGGAAGAGTGACACTTGGTGGGAGGCTTCCGAAATGATCCTTGCATGCAACCTCCAGCTGATAAAAGTAGATCCTTGAATCAAGTGATGCCTTTGCATGCTACCTTGGGAGAAGCAGCCCATACATGAAAATCAATTTTTCTCAATCCTGGAGGGAACTGGTCAACTAAACTGCACATACAAGAGGTTACTCAACTGCTGGGAGAAAATGCGCATTTATGGAAGGGAGCTTGGCTGGCTACCAAGGATATTTTCACAATTTATAAGAAGAGTAGCTAAGTTCTACCCAAGATTGCGCAATCCCTGGACTAAGAAGCCCTACTGGGAAGAATTATGAAGCCTAACTGACGTAATTGCGCAATTTTGGAGCCCATCAAGCTGCCAGACATAATTGTACAATTTCTAGAGGGAAGGCTCATTGTCCTCTAGAATTGTGCAATTTCTTGAAGGAGCTGCTTAGCCTACAGCTGGACCAAGTATGAAGAAACAGACTGTGAGGGGAATGCACCAAGCTATGATAGATAGGTTTCCTTTCTGCAAGAAAATCATTGAAGCTTGTGTACTTGACAAAGCAAGACATGCAGTTGTGAAAGGTTAGTAAGGAGGCTCCAAAATGAAGCTAAAGCAAAATTTTGGAGGGTGGTTGTAGCTGCTACAACAAGACCTATAACAACTTGGGTGGAGTTACTAGCCTTGGAGCCTTGGTGGGACAAATTCTCTGGAGCCCTGTAACAACTTGGGTGGAGTTACTAGTCCCGGAGCTTGGTTGGACAAATGCTCTAGAGTCATGTATCAACTGTTGCTTGAGTTACTAGTCCTGGAGCCTTGATTGGAACAAACACTCTAGAGCCCTTGAAGGCTTGGGTAGAGACCAATCTGGTGATGCTTTTGTGATGTTCGACCATGAGGTGGGATCACTGTTTGATGGGCTGAGGTGGTTTGGCCTCTAGAAGCTCTTGATGTTTTTGATTGACGTGTTTTATGAGATCTCACATTCATTCTTAGAATATGGCATGGGGGTGACTAGTTGAAGAGAGATTTGGATCATCCATATCTATGGTCGAGTGGTTCATGGAAGTCCCAAACCTGGTTGGCCTTTGCATCATAAATATGAGGTTATCTCTTGTTTTTATTTCATGAGTATTGTACTGGTTTATATGTGGATTATATGGTTGTTGTCTCCTTGGTATTTATGTTTTTATTGTTGGGTTGTGTTATATTCTTTCCACATAGTTAACAGGGGGTTTGAGGGGTACCCGTAACCCCACTTTATGGGGTTCGAGGCAACGCCCCGGAAAATTTTGGTTTTGGACCCTATGTTAGGTTGGGCGGACCCACCTATGGTTTTGTGCATGATTTTCGCACATGTTTTTTGGACGCGATGGTTTTCGGTCCATGGTATTGGATGCGATGGTTTTTTGGTCCATGGTATTGGACGTGATGGTTTTTCGGTCCATGGTATTGGATGCTTCAGCATGTATAAATATGTATTGTAACATTGAAAGGAATATAATGAAAAATCAAGCTGGTAGTCCCGTTTGGGATCCAGGGGAAAATCTCTGTGCATATGTGTTTTTATGTGTTATGCTCTCGCATTGTTTATTTTTCTGTGATTTAGAATTCGTATTCAGGTAATTTCTGTACGGGGTTAAAACCTACATTTATTATGTTGGTTATGAGCATGTATTATGACAATGGTTATGTATGGCTCTCATCATGTTTTTACTTGTAAATGAATGAACAATGTACCTATGGCCTAATAGATGAAATGGAAACTAATGTGCTGACGCATCAATGCTCCTTAGTGATTCTCAAAGAAATATGATACCCTTATGCTCAGATATGTTGTTTACACCTGTAGATTACATATGTGTGACATGTTTGATGAAATTCTTGTCATGGCTAGTAGGGGTCTTTTCTAGACCTTATCAATGTTTTTGCAAAAGTGTCATTGTTCTATTGTATAAATTCATTTTTGAACCTATTATTGAGTTCTGGGCAATGACCTAGGTTGTGGGTGTGAAAAAGTGTCACCAATCTCAGAGTCACAGGCAGAGGTCTGAGAGAAAAGTGAGTAGATGCATTCATACCCATGTTGTGGGAGCATTTAGAGCCTCCTAGATACATGTTTATCCATATCAAGATGAGTTTTGGGGGTTTAATGGTCAAAAAAATTAGTGGGACACAGGGGCTGGTTACCTGAGAGTTGGGGTGGCTCCTTGGAGTTCTATTGCTGATGTGGAAGGTTTGTATGGCATGTTTTCGTCAATTCCACTCCCTTAACTAAGACATATGGAGTCGAATCATATCATAGTAACTTCTCATCACACTTTAGCCTCGTTGACTGGTTACTTGGATAGATTTGGAGGAGGTGTTACAATTTGCGACTGAAAATATATATATATATATATAATATATATATTATATATATATATTAATATAATATATATATATAATATAAAATATATATATATATATATATATAATATATATATAAAATAATATATATATATATATAATATATAATATAAATATATAATATATATATATATATAAAATAAGATATATAATTTTCCCTTTAACCTTTGACTTGACCAAAATGATAGTACCATATGGTCACCCTTTGGGGTTTTATCCCACGAATTTGGGTCTTTAGCTTCAAACACAAATATATCTTAAATTCGGATGCTACTCAAGGTGTGCCATATACCACCAGAATAAATTTAAAGAGGAGAATAAATTGGTGAGGATCTCGAGGGAAAATTCAATGATTAGCTTCTTCTAAAACCATGAACAACTTGGGGTACATCCTTAGTCTAGAGAACCCAAACCCTAGAACTAGAGTGTTCAACCATCCAACAATTGAGCTTCAAATTTGATGTAATCCAAAAAATATACGAGTGTTCATTAATAATTTCACATCAATGATAGTTGTCTAGTCAAACTCAAACCCTGAGGTTAACATCAATGACAACACCATTCAACAATCTCCTCCTTTTTCATTGATGGCAACACATGTACTTCTTTTGTGAGTACAACTCTGTCTAACTTCATGCCTCGATATTCTTCTCCTGATTTCTCTCCTCCTTTGAAATCAATGGAAAAGAGTGATTCTCCCTAACAACTTGCCTAATTTTGTGGACCTGTAGGCTGCATGTGTTGCCTCTGATGAAGTACCTTCTTTGTCTTCTTACAAGATGCTTTTCTGTTTGGAAAATTCCTTCCTCAATGCTTTTTGGAACAATCATCTCCCACTGTCTTGTTATAATCTCATTAACTTGACACATATGACTTGAAGTTGTTATATTACCCATAATACTGCATATCTATCAAATGCCAACCTGCTACCAATAGATAGAGCTTCAAAACATGCATATATTGTTACAAAAATTCCCCCTATGGTCAACCCTTCTTCTTCATTGTTTGATACCTCTTGTTTATTGTGCTTGGCCATAAACATTACTCTCTCATTGGCTTCTTCTTCATTGTCACTGTCTTCATCGGATGATGAGCTATCTTCTTTAGAGAGAAAGTTCCTTTTGAATCCTTTCTTCTTGCCTTGCTTGTTGAATTTCTTAAAGCCTTTCTTTCCTTTTGAGTTTCCATCACTTCTGTTCAGACATTTTGCTACGAAATGCCCAACCTCACCACAACCAAAACATATCAATGGAAGTTTACCTTTGAATTTTCCCTTACTAATTTTTAGTTTTATCATAAAGTAAGCATATTCTCCATCTGAAAAACCATCTTCATCATATTCCTTTCTTCACACTTGTAGGTGCAAGTGCATGTCTTTGCCTTCAAAGGTTGTTGTCCTTATTGGTTTTCTTAGATGCGGCGAACACAGTTTCTAGATGTGAAGTACAGTTTCTAAGAGCGATACCTTTGGGTTGAATCTTCCTAGTAACATTCTAAGAATCTTTCATATAATAGTCTTCTCATCGACAAGCTCTCGCAATCCTTCCAGAGTGTTGGTTATTTCATCAACATGTTGGAAGTATGTAGCAATGTTGTCATCTTCTTTCATTCTGATTTTCTCAAATTTTGCTCTGTAGATTTGAAGCTTTGCTTCTTTGACATTTGAGTCACCTGCATATATATTCTCAAGCTTGTCCCATACATTTTTGGTGGCTTTACAACCCAACACCTTATGATAAGCAGATTCAATAAGTCTGCTGATAATAATATTCTTTGCTTTTGCATCATTTACCAAATTCTTCTTACCTTGTTCATCCGCAGTTGGTGTAAAGCCATTTTGAACAGTGTCCCATACTTCGTCACCTTGTGCCAAGAGATAGACCTCCATTCTTCCTTTCCAGAGTGCATAATTATTTTCATTGAATAGAGGTACACCATTCTGTTGGAAATAATACTGAGAGGGGGGGGGGGGGTGAATCAATATTATCAAATCAATAATTTAATTTCCGAAACAGATTTGTATACGCTACTTTAGCTAAGTGAACTAGCGTGTATACATGACTGTAGTTAAAGAAACCAGTGTATATGCAGAGAACTTTTGATTTACCCAATCTATGATGCATTGAACTTTAGCCAGTATATCAAAGATTTATTAGACAGTGCAGTAAAAGTAGAATAAAGAATCACACATAAGCAACACACATAAACACCAAGATATAAGGTGGAAACCCAATGTGGGTGAAAACCACCTGCTGTTGTCATCTCTGTCTTCTTTTAATAATAAGGAAATATGTTTACAATCTTGTACTAGTGCAGACTTACACCAATACGCAAGGTTCTAGCTACAGAAGGTTACAATCTTCTCTCATTCTCCAGCTTCTACTGGAAGGGAGCTACAACCCCCTAACTCATGTACTAGCCGATATGTTTACTAGTATGTAGGTGGTGACCTACAGAAGGCTACAACCTTCTTTCTTCCTCCAAGGACCATGTTTCATAAATTTTCAGACTAGATCCATCAACAACATCATAATTTATAAGGTATACGCTACTTCCATATGTCAAACCTGCATGTATACATGCTTTTCTCAAAGCCAACCATCATATACATCTGCAAATATTTAATTCATAATTCTGCAGCTATTCCAGACTTCAGTTATACCCAAATCGTGATATTTACAGAATAACACATGCATCAGTATTCAGATCTAGACTATACACAATTAAACCACATAATGATAATTCATTTCAAGCCTTAAGATCCCGATCCATCATTAGATCTTATCCTTCATCAACCGCTAAGGTTCATCCTTGGTTCAGATCAAGCACAACACCATAAGCCAATAACCTGCATACTAGATCTCATACTACATCAGATATTCGATACTTGCACACATGGCCTAATGATCTTCTCCTCCTTTTATAGGTTTAGGCCTTTCTCAGTACCATGGACCAAAACCACTTAGGACCAATACCTTGGACCAAATACTTAGGGTCAATACCTTGGACCAATACCATGGATCAAAATATCATGGACCAAATACTTCGGACCAAAAACTTAGTTCTCCAAGGTATACGTGCTTTTCCTTCAGTGAAAGTGCATGTGTATGTATACATTACTTGTGGTCAATGAACCTGCGTTATACGCAGCTTGGTCAAGGTGAACTTGCGTATACCTCCCTTTCTTCATTCTGTGAAGCCTGATCTATAATTCTTTGTTGTTAACCTACTATACTGTGATCTTTCATCTGAGTGAGTTTCCATCAAGGACAACAGCTATATCATAATGCCAATAATCTCCCCCTTTGGACTTGATGGCAAAAACAACACCAAGTCACTCTCCCCCTTTGACATACAGTATGTTGGTCATGCTCCCCTTGAGTACATGCTAAATTCTCTGATATGTTGAAATGCATTGATTAAGCTCCCATGATTGAGTCCATGCTCTCCTTGAGCACAAGCAAAGTATGCAAAAAGAATAACATGAATCTATACATACATCACCAATGACCTTCCTATCGCCATCGACTCATGCATACATCCATCTCCAAACCAAGTGGGGATATACTAGATTTGACTCATCCACCCAACCAAGTGGGGATATACCAATTGTTTATACATGATAAAAATAAGAAATATTACATCATCCATCCCATGTAAAGTGGGGATAAAAATTACATCATTTGTCCAAGAGAACCCATTCAAATGTATGAGAAGATATATCACACCCTAGGTTTTTACATGACTTGAGCAACCAACGATATAAATATCTGAAGCCATAGCTAGACTCAACAACCATAATGCAAACAATTCTAAATGTACGTGAAGGCTAATGCTCCCCTTGAACTGGTGCTACCTATGCATTGTTAACAGGTCAAAGATCAAGGCATTTTTGTTAGTGAGATAAAATTAATGAACAAAGCATATCATCAATATCAGTCAAAGCACCCATATCAGAGCTTGCCCCACTGTTTTTCTTGCCTGAAAAGCATATACGCTCCTTGACCCATAGAAACCCACGTGTGTACGTGACTTCACTTTAGGAAACACGCATATAAACCTTTCTCTAAAAAGTTTGATTTAACAGCAGGATGATGCAGAAACTACTCCCAAATTTTGTCTGAGATATTCAAATGTCTCTCTGGGCAGCGGTTTAGTGAATATATTAGCAACATGTTCTTTGGAGGGAACATATTCCAATTTGACCTTTTGTTCAAGCACTTGTTCACGTAGAAAATGGTATTCGATGGGTATGTTCTTGGTCTTTGAGTGCATAACTGGATTCTTTGAAATACTGATGGCACTTGTATTATCACATAGAATGGAGATGGGTGGAGTGCATGTGATCTGACTGTCTTGCAATTTTTGCATCATCAAAAGTAGTTGTGTGCAGCAAGATGTAGTAGCCACATATTTTGCTTTAGCTGTAGATAATGCAATTTAACTTTGTTTCTTGCTGAACCAAGACACTAACCTGGAACCCATATAGAATGCACCACCACTAGTGTTTTTTCTGTCATCAACACTTCCCACCCAATCTACATCTATATATGCATGAAGAGTAAGATATGTATCTCTAGGATACCATAAACCAAAGTTATGTGTTCCTTGAAGATGTTTGAAAATCCTTCTAACTGCATGAAGGTATGATTCCTTTGGATTTGCTTGGAATCTTCCAACTATTTCTACTGCATGCATGATTTCAGGTCCGATACCTATTAGATAAAGAAGACTTCCAATCATGGATCTGTAAGTTGGTTGATGTGTTGTTGTTGATTCATCATTTGAGCTGAGACTGCATACTGTTACCATTGAGGTACATACAGGTTTAGAATCTTCCATGCCGTATTTTTTCAAGATCTATTTGATATATTTGGTTTGTAAAAGAAAAATACAATCTTTATTTTGTTGAACTTGTAGACCAAGAAAATAGGTAATTTCATCAAGCAAGGACATTTCAAATTCTTGCTGCATTATTGAAGAAAAATTCTGACTCATGGATTCTTCATTTCTACCAAAAAAGATATCATAAACATAAACAACAATTATTAGCAATTTATTAGTGTCAATCTTTGTATATAGATTGCTATCTGCTGACCCTTTTGAAAAACCCTATTGGTGTAGATATTTGTCAAGGCGGTAATACCAAGTCCTTGGAGCCCGTTTTAGACCATAGAGAGCCTTTCTGAGTCTGCATACAAGTTTTGCATCATTTCCAATAATGAATCCTTTTGGTTGTTCAATATAGAATTCTTCTTCTAAATCTCCATTAAGGAAAGCAGATTTTACATCCATTTGGTATACTTTGAATTTCTGAAAGCTAGAAAGAGCAGGAAACATCCTTATGGCTTCAAGTCTAGCAATAGGTGCAAAAGTTTCTTCAAAATATATACCTTCTTGTTGAGCATACCCTTTACAAACAAGTTTGGCCTTGTTTCTAATAACTTCTCCATTTTTCATTCAGCTTGTTTTTTAATATCCATTTAGTTCCTATGATATTTTTATCATGAGGTCTAGGAACTAATTCCCAGGGATTATTCTTTTCAATTTTCTCAAGTTCTTCATTCATGGCCTAGACCCAACATTCATCTTTGCATGCTTCATTTATATTTTGAGGTTCGGTGGAGGATAGCAATGCTAGATAACTTGAGGTTTTTGTAATAGTTCTTCTTGTCTGTACACTTGCCTCTTTTTCCCTTAAAATTTGAGTTTCTGGATGATTTTTCTGAACATACCTGGACGAAGCCTTTTCTTCTACCATTATCTCTTCTTCTGGTGATTCATTGATTTCTTCTTCAGAATCATTGTGATTTTATGTGGGAAAATAGTCCCCATCTTCTTCATTGTCATAATCTTCGGTTTTTATTTGTTTTGGATTTTTGCATGCTTCATCAACTACAACATCAATACTTTCAACAATTTTCCCAAGTCTTTT
>APFE031601386.1:16287-29795 GCA_000404065.3 Pinus taeda | reverse complement strand
GACTGTTTAGCAAATATGGAGCATTGCAGCATGCAAAGTATGACATATTTGGCCTGTAAAAATGTCAATCATGAAATATGAGTAACCTGCTGCAGCAGGAGGCTAACATGATGAAATGGTTATCATGGCTAATAGTGGTCCAATCAAGTTCTTGAACAAGTATTTTTTCTAATACTGTCATTTCTATGTTATTTTATTGATGTGAAGAGATGGTTCAATTCTGGGTAGTGCCCTACGCTCTGGGCCTGAAAAAGTGACTCAAATCTTGGGGTCACTAGCATAGCACTGAAAAGTTTGGTCTCGGGTCACTAGCAGGCAAGCCTGTGAGAGTGACTTCCAATTTTTCATCATTTTCATGCCTATAGCATGAGAGCGACTCAGGGTTAAGTTTCCCAAAAGTCTAGTGGGACCCAAGGGTAAGTTTTTTGAAGTATCAGATTGTTTCCTGGGGGTTCTATATTTGATTTTCAATGTTTGTATGGTGTGTTACTGTTGGTTCCACTTCCTTAACGAGACTTAGGAGGTTGAATCATATCAAGTGGCCTCTCATCACATGTTTACCCTGATTGGATAGTTGCTTGGGCAAATGTGGCAGGAGGGTGTTACATATTAGTATCAGAGAATGGTTCACCCCTCTAATTGGATGGGCTATGTGTTGGTCATGCATACATGTCAGTTGCATGTGTGTCTCTCACACTTGCATTCCATGTGCTTGTTGCATTTGCGCGATGTTGTTCATGGTTGTAATGATGTCATCATGTGAAACTTGAGGTTGTTGTGGTGGAATGTAAAATCGTGAGTGTATTACTAGTTACATGTCGTTATATGTCACTTAAACATATCATTGTAGTAGGTTTAGTTACAATCTTGCATGTTGGTTACATTCTTGTACATTTGGTTGCATGTGTCATTTTTTCATGTTTGATTTTGAGTATTATTCATTCAGGCTTAATCATATGTGATTAGGCATATGGGTAGTTGGTTAAGTATTTCTTATGCATGTTCATGTGGCATGTGGTCAAATGTGTAGTGATGTAGTGGTCGTTTTCATGTATGAGATCGTGGTGTGTGTTGTTGTTGAGGTCATGCATTGATGACTAGACCCTAGCTAGAATAACAGTTGCATGGTCATATGCTTAGGTAATAAATTATATATGTTTTCATGGTTATGTTATACAAGTATCACTTTGATTTGTTGATATTGTAGATAAAGTATTCTCCCTGAGTTGTACTAACGTACGTTGGTTTGCCATGAATTGGTTTATCTGACATAGTATACATTGCGAGAAAGAGATCAAATGGCTATCAAGATGGTAGACTATGTAGAATCCCCCTATGAACTGGATAAGCAGCATGGTCTAGGGCACTCTTATGATTTGGAAGACACATTGAAAATCTTGAAGGAAGAAATAAGGATTTGTATGGCAGATAATGATAGAATCATGCAGGCACAAGAAATGATAGCGAAGGTTAATGTAGTCATACTTCAGAGCTTGTCATATTTGCAGTGATAGGGCTTTCTTTGGATCAACCATGAGTAGGAGGATATAAATAATAGGGCGCATGGTAGTAGATCAAATCGTGGTCATAGGTCAGATAGTGATGACATGGTCAGAGATGGAAGAATGTTCAACACTTCGGATAAGAGAAGGGATATTCACAGGTACTATTCTAGTTACGGTTTTGATAGGCATGATGATTGATATAGTTACCATCTTTACTTGAGGAGTGATAATTGGTATTTTCCAGATGCGTTTATGAAAGAAAATCCACCTACTTTTGTTGGAGAGGTAAAGAAATCACAAGATGCATAGGCATGATTGTTAGGCATGAAGAATTTCTTCAAGTTGCATAACTATTCTGAGAACATGAAGGCTAGAGTGGCTACATTTAGTGTCAAGGGTAAAGCAAACATATAGTGGGAAGATGCAAAAAACATTATAGGTATGCGTGGGGAAGATTTGACTCGGAATGAGTTTGGGCATCTATTCAAGAAGAAGTATTTGTCGAAAATATACTTTGATGACAGGGCAAAATAATTTTATGAGCTAAAATGGGATCCATTAAAGATGATGAGTACACTGGTAAGTTCTTGGATTTTTTGAGATATGTGCCTTACCTCAAGGAGGATACATCCAAGATTTAGAGATTCACCAATGGGTTACTTATGGTATTTAAAGATAGGATTGCCTTCAATGAGCCTAGATCATTAGAAAATTTCATCCAGAAGCTTAAGCATTTGTATGAATAGTCAAACTGTAGGCCTGAGACAAAGCTAGATTGGAGAGGTAATGCAAATAATAAAGGAAAATGGGACAAGAAGTGAGTAATACTATAGGATTCAAGTAACAAGGAGAATGTTTCACTACCTAAGAGGTTCAGCTCATCAGATAGAGGACATGGACACAAATCTGAGGAGCACAATAAGGAGCTTGTCCAATGCTGGGCTTGTGGAGGAGATTTTCACACGAGGGATTTTCCATAATAGTAGAGTGCTAGGCCTAAGATATAGTGCATAGGAGGCACAAAAGTTTGGAGAAGTTGGTCAAATTATTCCACATGTCTACACAGCATTGGATAAGAAGCAAACAAATCATCAGGCATCTATCAATGAGATGGATGGTAAGCTTTGTGATCAAGTTATTTATATTTTGATTGACCCATGATATAATTTTAGGTATGTTAGTCTTGAAATTTTGGATAAGTGTGGTTTGAGTAAGTAATTGCATGCAAAGTCTTGGCTAGTGCAGTTAGTTATAGGTACGAATAAATGAGATCATCATTGGGTAAGATCTTGTGCATTTGATTTGAATAGTATGTCCACCACAACACATTTGAATGTATTGCCATTGAGTTCATACAATATGTTGTTGGAATGGATTGGTTTTATATTCAAAGAACCAAGGTACACTGTTATGACACAGCTATTGAGTGTCTTGATGACAATGGACAGCCAAGAGTCTTACAACGCAAGGAGAAAGCTACATCAGTTAGGATGGTGATAGTAGTCACAGGAAAGGGTGCATGTTATTTGCAGTGGACATTTCTAGTGATAAGGGTAAGGAAGTTGAAGATATAGATGCGTTGAGCATGTACCCAATTTTACAGAAATTCAAGGATGTATTTTCTAGGGACATTTCACAGTTGCCACCTCATAGGGAGGTAGAATTTTCTATTGAGTTAGTGCCATGGGAAGATATGGGGTAAAAATCAACTTACAAGATGAGCACACCTAAGTTGGTTGAGTTAAAATTACAGCTGAAGAAAATGTTGGACAATGGATACATTAGGCCAAAAGTATCACCATGGGGCGCTCCAGTATTGTTTGTGGAGAAGAAAAATGGTACTCTCATATGATGCATTTATTGTAGATAGTTGAACAAAGTGATTATCAAGAACAGGTACCCATTGCTGAGGATTGATCGCATTTTCAATCAGCTGAAGGGAGCAACAATGTTCTCTAAGATCAACTTGAGATCGGGATACCATCAGGTATGCATCAAAGAAGAGGACATTTACAAGACTACGTTCAGGACCAGTTATCGGTATTACAAGTGCGTTGCGGTTCCATCTGGCTTAACTAAATCTCTATTTACATTTATGTGTTTGATAAATAGTGTGTTGTATCCATATTTGGATAAGTTTGTTATTGTGTTCATTGATGATATATTGGTATATTATAAAAATGTGGAATAACATGCCAAACATTTAGTAGTAGTATTGAGGTTGTTGAGAAAGCATCAATTGTATTCCAAACTCAACAAGTGTAGTTTATTTGACTAAGATAAATTACTTGTTGCATGTTGTCTCCAAGGAGGGCATCACACTAGATTCAGAAAAGACAAGGGTCATCATGGAGTCGGTAGCTCCTAAGAATGTGGATGAGGTGAGATATTTCATTGGTTTCGCAAGCTACTATAGGAGGTTCATCAAGAACTTATCACATATTTTTTATCTTATCACTTCATTGCAAAGGAAAAGTAAGAAGTTTGAATGAACAGAGGAGTGTGAGGTTAGTTTTGAGTAGCTGAAGCAGTTGTTGACACATGCACCAGTGTTAAACATTACAAATCTAAACAAATAATTTGTAGTATTCACAGATTCTTGCAAGAAAGGACTTGGTGTATTCCTTATGCAGGATGGACAAGTTGTATGCTATGAGTCATGGAAGCGGAATGAGCATGAGGATAATTATCCCACACATGATATTGAGCTAGTAGTGATTATACATGCATTGAAGGAGTGCATATACTACCTTCTAGGTAGGATATTTACACTTACGAGTGATCACAGTGTTTTGTGATATCTATTTGACTAACTGAATCTAAATGGTAGGTTGGATCGATGGTTGGCTACGATCAGTAAGTTTGATTTTAAAATCACATATATCAAAGTTAAAAAGAACAAAATGGCAGATGCTCTTAGTAGGTGGATACAGATAAATCACTTAGCATCTATGAGCTCCTATGGGATAGATATACAGGATAGGATTTTGCAGGCAGGTCAGCAAGATGTCAGATATATGGATATATTGCACAAGTTATGGTAGAGCACAGGTACATGTATAGGTATAGGTGATGGTACAGGTACAGGTATAGGTGCAAGTGATAGTATAGGGACAGGTGAAGGTGTGTAGGATATGGACTATTGTCTTACAACAGAAGGAATGGTCCAATTTAGAGATAGGATATATGCATTGGATAGCAGTGAGCTCAAGAAGATGATATTGAGAGAATTTAATATGAAACATTATTCAAGACACCTAGTTTATCATAAGACATTAACTATAGTAAAGAGATTTTACTATTGGCCGAATCTAAAGAGAAATGTAGTAGAGATTGTGGCTAGATGTTTTGATTGTTAATGAGTGAAAGAAGAATGTAAGCATCCAAGTGGACTACTATAGCTGATTGCAATTATAGAGTGGAAATGGGAAGTCATTTCCATGGAATTCATCATAGGGTTTCTAAATACAGTGAGACAACATGATTCCATCATGGTTATTATGGACAGGTTGACAAAGATTCCACATTTCATTATCGTGAACTACATTCTAAGCTAGCGAAGTAGCACAAGTGTTCATCCAAGATGTGGTCAGACTACATGGTGTTCGAAGGAATATTGTGTTAGATAGGAATGCAAATTTCACTTCCAAGTTTTGGATGGAGTTGTTTGCAGGTTTGGGCACAAATTTTTCCTTTAGCCTCGCTTATCATTTGCAGACAGATGGGAAGAAAGACAGGGTCAACAAGATATTGGAGGACATGCTAAGGATGTATGAGATGCATCAGTAGAGGAAGTGGGAAGAGTATCTCCCCTTGGTTGAGTTTGAATACAACAATGGGTACCAAGAATCATTGAGGATGAGTCCTTTTGAGGCCTTTTATGGGTGGAGTTGCAATACTCCTATCAGTTGGAGTGATCTAGTTAACAAGGTATTGATTGGACCAAATATATTAGCATACATGGAACATGAAATGCAAGTAATGAGTAAGAATCTAAAGGCAGCACAAGATAGGAATAATATTTATGCAAATCAGAATAGGTTGTTCATGGAGTTCTAAGTTGGGGAACAAGTATACTTGATATCAAACTGAAGAAGATCCCCTTGCGTATTGGATCATATGCCGAGTTGGCACCACGATTTTGTCTACCCTTCAATATTATTGAGAGGATTGGGCTAGTAGCCTATCAACTTGCATTTCCACTGATAGTGAAAGTCCATGATGTTTTCCATGTATCTTTTCTTAAGATGTATGTTAAGGATGTTGATCATGTGATTAACTAGTTTGTATTGCAAGTGGAACCAAATGGAGAGTTCTAGCCGAAGCCTTAGTGTATATTGTAGAAAAAGGTGCTTATGCTTTAGAACTGAGCAATCGAGCAAGTTAAAGTGCAATCGAATAACTTTAGGCTTGATGAAGCTATAAGGGAGATGACATATCAAATGTGGGCTATGTATCCTTCCTTCTTTCCAAGTTGAGGCAAAGTAGTTTTGGCTTGGTGTCTTGGTGTGATTTTGGTATATGCTTTGATATATGTTTTGATGATGTTGGGCAAAGTAGTTTTGGCTTGGTGTCTTGGTGTGATTTTGGTATATGCTTTGATATATGTTTTGATGATGTTGGTTTATGTATATATGTATATGGATGTAAATTACGCAATGAGCTATATTATAAAGATCCAATAAGTGGTATGGGTGTCATGTCATTATGATGTTATGCTATTATGTTTTCATGTTGGTTTACTTCTCAACAAGATTATTATTGTAAATATTGCACTGAGCTAAGTTATAAATATCCATCAAAAGTTTATGTTTTCCTTACAACAAGTTTGTGGTTATAGGTGTTGTTAAACACTGAGGATAGTGTTCCCCCAAGGGGCAGGGTTCTATAATAGCCCTGATGAAAATTCCATGTAAGAAAAGTAAATAAAAGAAAAATCATAACCATGGATGATGGGACACTTATCCCAAATTAAAGGTTAGGCAGAATCCTAGTCATGGGGATCACTTGTGAATTTTTATGGGTAAGGAAATTGGCAAAGGCAATGGCTAAGGAATTAGAAAGGAAAAATGGCATATTTGGCACATTTATTTATCAAAATAGTGGAAATTAGGAGAAAAGGGAGGTGAAAGGTCACAAGTTGCATGTGAGGAGGAAAATGAAGAAAATGGAGGCCTCATTCATAAAAAGGCTTCTGAGGATCAGTTGTTAACCTTTTGTCAGTTTAGTGTTGGAGCTCTCTCTCATTATTCCCTCTCTCTCATACTCTTGGAGACTTAGAGTTTTCTTGGAGCACTCTTGGAGAGTGTTTCATACTCGGATTCTTAGAGCAAGAAGGCAAAGGAAGACAAGGAAATTGTAGGAGGGCATCAAGATTAGCAACTACATCAGATTTTCTTATAGGTACCTGGTTTCATGTATGTTTCCTTCAATAGTTTTGTCATGCATGGCATATGTATGTGGTTTGTTAGTTGTGATCCCTCATTTACATGGAGGATGGTCAATATTGACAGTGGATTGCATGGCCTTTCCATCTCCAAGATAGCCATGGTGATTGTGGGCTCATTTCATTGTTGTGTTTTTGGTTGGTTTCATGTTTCCTTAGCTTGGATTGACTTACTAGTCCCATAGACCTTGTTAGAAAAATGTTCTAAAGCCCTGTAACAACTTGGGTTGAGTTACTAGTCTCGTAGCCTTGGTTGGACAAATGCTCTGTAACCCTTGGTGGGTTGAGTTACTAGTCCCATAGCCTTAGCTAGACAAACGCTTTGGAGCTAGGTAAAAGTTGTTTATTGAGTTACTCATCCAAGAGCCTTGGTTGGACAAATGCTCCAGAGCCTTAGATGGATTGAATAGAGACCAATCTAATTATCATTCTGGTGATATCTGACCATGATGTGGAATCGCTATTGGATGGGTTAAGCTAGATGGCCTCTAGAAGCCCTAGATGAGTTTTGATTGACGTGTTCTATGAGATCCTACACCCATGCTTGGAATATGGCATGGGGGTGAATGAGTGAAGAGAGATTTGGCTGAGCCATTCTATGATCTGGTGGAATGTGTAAGTCCCATCCTAGGTTTTGATTTTTCATTGTTAATGAAAAGTTATTTCTCCTTGTACTTCTATAAGCATATTGATGGATTATATGTTGTCTAGATGGTTGTACTTTCATGAGTATTTCTGCTGCTATTATGCTTCTTATTTATGTGTTTTATGACAACAACCATGTATTGTAATGAAATGATCAATGTATTTATGACCTGATGGATGAAATGGCAATTGATATGTTGACACATCAATGGTTCTTAGAAATTCTCAACCAAGTATGAAAACCATATGCTCAAAACTGTTAATTACTCCTATAGATTACATATTCGTGATATGTTTAACAAAATGCCTGTCATGGATAGTATGGATTTAGTCAAGGTCTTGAAAAAGTAGTTTCTTTAGTACTTTCATTTCCATGTTGTTTTACAAATTTGAAGATATGGTTCAATTTTGGACAGTGACCTGGGTTTTGGGCTTGAAAAAGTGGCTCAAATATTGGGTTCATTGGCATAACACTGACAAATTTTGTCTCTAGTCACTAGCAAGCAAGCTTGTGAGAGCAACTTTGGGTTTCTGGTCATTGTCGTGCCTATAGCATGAGAGCAACTGAGGCTTAAATTGTCCAAAAGTTCAATGGGTGTTGGGAATGGGATCCCCCAAGGACAGTTTTGGGGATAAAAGCCCATGTTTTGGGTCAATTTTCGTAATAAATTTGTAAAGTCTCCACATTTTCTGGTCACGGAGCATGAAGGTGTCATGAGTCATAAAGGGTTGTCCACGCTTATTTTGTAAATTATAAAGTCAACTGTAAATATCTACCCATGGTCCGTGGACCATGGGATTGTATAGAAAGAGCTAAATAAGTAAGCTTTAAGTAGTAATAAGTTCTATAAGAAGTAAGAAGTCTTGAGCAATAAGGAGAGAAGTTTAAGTTTCAGGTCGTAGTGTAGGTAGAGGCTCTGTAGTTAAGTGCACATAGGCATAGGGTGGAAGTCCATAGCTAAGTGCGCGAAACCCTACAGCTATGTGCGCAGGGTGGATATAGTATGTAATCATATAAAGATATCAATAAAGAGAAGCATTCTACAAATTCCATCTCTTTGTTTCGTCTTAATGGGTCTTATCTTATTGTGTATGAATTTCATTTAGAATGTTCTTGTGATGCGCGAATGTATGTAATTACGTTGGTTAATTGAAAGCAACTAAGAATATCTAGTTACATGGTGCCAGTTTTGATTTTTTAATAAGATAATTAAGACACTTAAGATAATTTGAGAATATCCACAATATGATGCCCTAGTAGCACGAAAGTACCTAAACCACAGGTTAGGGCTACATGAAGTTCAATCGTACTCCTTCATGGAGGTACTAAAAGGCAGAATAAAGGGCTAGATAGACGAAGCCCTAGAACTTAGTGACCCACAGGAAAGCAAGGACAAAAAGAATAAACTAACATTACGGCCATCTCAAGGTGTGGAAAATTGGTTCCATCATCTCCCCATGCTGCTTCGGTTGAGACTTTGGTGCACCCTCCATGGGCTGATACCGCAAGGGCCAGTAGTGTAGGGATTTGTGTTTCTAACTAATGTTGAACCTGTGTTAGGCCCCACGCAACCAACAAATGGTTCCATTGCTGGGATCGGAGTTTGCATAAGAGATGTGTGATGGTGTATCATTGGAATCCAACTAAGAAAGAGATCAGAGATTGGTTTGATAGGAAGATCCACAAGTTCATGCTGCAGGAGAATAGAAATCCGTGACGAACAAAGGAACAGTGGCTAGACAGGTACCTATATACAGAGGTCCATGATATCTTTTTCTATTCCTTTCGGGTTGAGCTATAAGAGTGGATTGTGAAGCTAGTAGATAGGCAAGGAAGGTGGGGACTTGATGGTCCTATTATCTGGACCCCAGAGTTAATACGAACATTGGAAGCCTCTGAGGACAAGATCATCCATGCTATCGATCATGGCTCGATCACATCATAGTGGGATTTGTGACTAAATTCACAATCAATACCTCAATTAGCTATAGTGAGGGAGAGCACGCCTTTTCAAAGGTGTGTGAGGTAAGTACCTAAAGTATTTGAATACCTAGATTAAGATTTTATTGTGTGAAAAATGGGTTATGCAGCTAGCTTGATGTTCAGAGATACACGAAGTAGAAATAATTATAGGAACGAAGGAAGAAAGGGTCCTGAATATAGTCCATTGATTTCACCTCCAATGGGTGACAAAGGGGGAGTAGCACAGGCTTCTTCGCGAAGTGCTATTCAATTAATAAGATAGTGATTCCTCCAACTACCACCTCCATGGACGCCACCTCCAACTTCACCACCATCACCTGTGATTTCACCCATACCACCACTACCTCCACCATAGCTCAACATGGAGAATTTAGTGAAGTTGTCTTTGTTTAAAGCCTTGGAAAATGAGGACTTAGACCAGTTATGGTTCATCCTGAAAGTTGTATGGGAAGCTCAGGGCGTCACATATGATCACATGAAGAAGGCAACACTAATTAGTGCTTTGCAAGGTTGCACACTAACCTGGTACATTAAGTACTCTAATGATAACCCAAACACTGGAGTGGTAGAAATACAAACCATGTTCAATAAAGAATTCAATAGGCCTAAATCTGAGGCACAGTGGATTGTGGGGTTCAAGGAAATCATGATGAAAAAAGGTGAGACACCTTGGGAATTACATGAGAGGTTGAAGTGTAAAATCAGTGAAGTTAATATGAACTTAACAGATGGAAAGCACCGCAAAAGGTTTGTGGCTTCACTCCTGCCACACCTAAGGGTTGCGTTGTCACAATAGAAGATAATGACTTAGGCAGAGCCCTTGGATATTGCAACGAGACTACATGAGACACTGTTGCAGGATCCGAATCTGGAGGTTCAAGAGATCCATGCACAGCTATAAAACCTTTTCCTTGAAATGCAAAGCTCTAAGTAGGACAGATCAACTCGGGCGAAGGTGTGCGAAGAGGTATTGTTGGGTAGTAGAAGCCCTTCGTAACAATATTACCGCTTAGAGCCTGCAATTTTGGGTAAAAGTATGGTAAAGGCTCCGCGAGATGCATGGAGCACAAATGGTAACAAGTCAAGTCAAAGGGTTGTCCGCCCAAAGATAATGTAAAATAATTTTTCCTGCCCATGGTTCGCGACGATGGAAATGTATAAATAGAGCGAGGCTCTAGAGTTAAGAGTCGGTTTTTTGTATGTACTTTTGGATCTAGAATGTAATGGGTGTTTGAAGAGAGAAGTATGGAAGTGTCTGTAAGTCCGAGTTGAAGGTTTTGGTTGGTAGAGAGAGGCTCTACAACTATGTGCGCAGAGGCCTCGTAGAGTCCATAACTCGGTGTGCAGATCCCTGCAGCTGAGTGCGCAGGGAAGATCTGGTTGTATTAGTGAAAAGAAGTAAATAAAGATAACTTGGTTCTGCAATACTGTTTTGTATCTAAATTATTGCAGATCTAGTTAATTTATATTTGATACATCTTTTTGATCTATGCGCTATAGTTACATATCAAGTTTATGGAAATCTGTATCTTTTCTGGTTGCGTGAACTAGTTATCTCTAGTAAATATTTGCTTAAGGACCGTAACAGTAGCTCTAATATGTAACAAACCCAATAATTATAAATATTAAGGAATTGCCTTGTTCTGAATCTACACGGAAGCAGCGTAGTGCGAGGCCACAGAATGGCACACGAGCCTTCCAAACCACATCCAGAGATCCCTAGGGTGCAGAAATTTGGTTCTAGCACTCTCCCCTACTACCTCGGGTGAGACCTCAGTCCACGCTCCATGGGCTATTGCCGAAAGGGCCGGTAGTTGTAGCATTTGTTGGGCTAAATAACTCTTCTGAACCTGGTTCAGGCCCATATAAGCTAACAAATGGTTCCATTGCCAGGACCAGGATCTGCCTAAGGGATGTTGGATGTTGGAACGCTGGAACCCTACAAAGAAAGAGATTGAAGATTGGCTAGATCAGAAGCTTCATGAGTTCGTGGTTCAAGAAAACAGAAATCCATGGATACCAGAAGAACATTGGTTGGATCTTTACATATACACAGACATTCACAAGATCTTATTCACGACATTCTCAACATAGTTGTATGAGTGGATCGTGAGGTTAGTTTACAGTGTGGGAAGGTGCAGACTAGATCAACCTATTGTGTGGACTCTAAAATTGGTGTGCAAGTTAGAAGCATCTGAAGATAAAATCGCACGCGCAGTAGATCACTGGTTGGATCAGGTAATTCGAGGTTTTATCAATTAGTTCGCGATAGACACAACTGTGAGTTATAGTGAAGCAGGAAGGAACTTTCTCCAAGGACCACGGGGTAAGTATATCAAATCATTGAATACTTGGATTAAGATGTTGTTGTGTGAAAAACAGATTATGTGTGTTTATTGATGTCTGGCATAATGTGGAGTAGAAGAGGTTATCGAGGAACGGAAGGATTAGAGAACAACCCCCTGATTTCCGTTTCGTGCGGAAGCAAGGAAGAACTCATAGGGTTCACTCCGAGAAGTGCAGTCTGGTTGATTGGGCAACGTATTCCATTGATACCGAGTGTAGTCAAGTTGCCGATATTTAAGGGTGTAGGAAATGATGAACCAAGTCAGTTTTGGTTTGTGGTAAGGGCTATATGGGAAGCCCAAGGCATAATGGATGATAACACCAAAAAGGCTACTCTGGTTAGTGTGCTGCAAGACCGAGCATTGACGTGGTATATAAAGTACTCAAGCGATCATCCAAATGCAGGAATAACGACGATCTAGGACACATTGACCAGGGAGTTTAGTTGGCCGAAATCAGAGACATAGTCGGTCATTGGATTCAAAGAGATCACGATGCTATTGGGTGAAACCCCGTGGGATTTTGATCAGAGGTTGAAAAGCACAATCCCTGAGGCTAACATGATGTTGACAGATGCACAACATTATGTGTAGTTTGTGGCATCTTTGACACCACATCTAAGGACGATGCTATCACAGCAAAAGATCTCAACCCAAGTCAAAGCACTAGAGATAGCAATGAGGTTGCATGAAACTCCAATCCAGGATCTAGGGTTGGGAGTTTAGCAAATCCACACACAAATACAAAGCCTATTCTTAGAGATGTGAAGTTTGAAGCAAGGACAAGTACCTCGGTCAGAGGCGTGTGAAGAGGTCTGGTGTATCAAATGTAAGGGCTAGGGGGACGATAAGGATCATTGTCCAGTCTTTACGAACTATATGATGGTGGGGAGGCCAATACCATTGAGACCAGAGGTTCAAGTAGGGCCAAGCGCAGTGCCCACACTTTGGTGTGTGATATGTTAGGAGGGTGGAAAGCATGCCACAGACAACTATCATCTAGTACAGATGATGACACACCCCCCTATTATAGACATTTTTGGGCACTACAACCCCAATCATATATGTCCATAAAACAAGGGCTTCTGAGTCCCTAAAAGTCTTGTTTCATGCCCTAAAGGAACAAGGTCAGCTGATTACATCATCTCCCAAAAGTTCTTGTTATATGGGGATAGTGTCCATTCAGATGTTGTTATTCCCACTAAGATGGGTGGCTATATTAGAAACAAACAATGAAAGTCTACTATTGATTCCTTTTATGAAAATAGATGAGAGGAGAACCAAGAGGGCCAACCTGAGTCTTGCGATCGATTTCCTCTCCTTCTTGATAGATTCTTGTCGCTTCTTCTTTGTCTGCTCAGCTTCAAAAGGACCTGTAGAATCACAACAACGTACTGCTATGCAAGAAACAAGGATCTAAATTCATAAATAATGCAGGATCGGATGTGCATTAACCATATACAAGCATATATAAACAAGTACATAAGAATATGGAAGGAAACAAGAATAGCTTTATTCAGATGAAAAGTAGCAAGAAGATTACAACCATGTGCTCTGACCCAGCATCATCCTCCAGCTAAGAA
>APFE031601386.1:0-16277 GCA_000404065.3 Pinus taeda | reverse complement strand
TGCTCTGACCCAGCATCATCCTCCAGCTAAGAAGCCCTTCTTCACCTCAAGCAAAGCTAGATCACCCAACATTGTGAATGTACAACAAAATACAAAAAATACTTCTCTATAATATACAAAATTCTAGCCTCTGGATCTCTGAGATGAGGGATCCATATATAGATGATTACAGAGAAGTGAGTCATCTTTTGGGATCTTGATTAGTGTCCTCTCTCTGATAGTTCCTACTTCCAATTGGAGAATGATTATCTCTTACTCATCCCTGGTCGAAAATGGAGTGGAAAGTGTCATAGGGGAAGCTTCTGGAAGATTCCATGATCTTCCACCTCACATTTTTTTCCCTGCCATTTGTCCATTGCCGACCATCGCACCCTACAGAGGAGAAAATCAGTATGCATTCCACCCTGTACATTGCGAAGGTGATATGCATCGCACCCGCTGCATTGAGCTTTCAGTATGGTCCAGTTTTGACCATTTATGAGAAGTTTTCAGTGATGAACTTCTGGGAGATGATGTAATCAGTTGACCTTGCTCTTTTAGGCAGTGAAGCAACACTTTTAGGCACTTAGGAGCCCTCAGTTTATGGAAATTTGTGATTGGGGTTGAAGTGCCCAAAAATGTCTATAACTATTGCCCCCTAAAGCATGAGGTTGTTAATCTTTTTTGATATTGGGTGAAATGCTTTACTATGAGGATACAAAGTTTTATGAGCTGGGAGGTGACCTGTAATAAGATACAATACAATACATTATTTGACAACATCTTTTCATGGTCTATCTGAGGCGAGCATTCCCATGCTCAGCTTTATAAACTCATTTTCATGTACATAGGACAAACGATCGTCTATGTGACAGACTGATGATATGGACACATCATCCTTTGATTTGGATGATCATTTGTTCGGCAATGATGTACACTAGATGTTTTTATATTCCTAAATATATCGTAGCTCAGATGGATGAAACTAGATCCGGGGTCTTCAAAACTCATTCAATCTTCACTCGGAGTACAAGTCGATCCATGTGAAAAATGTTCTGGAGTCAAACATTTAAAGACATCGCCTGATTACCAGCCAATGATGTAAGTTGTTAACAGGTGCGAGAGGAATCACCAATAATGACAATGATCCTGAAGGTACTACAGTACAATTCACGTGGTGTGAAAAGAGACTTGGCATCGAACACCACGTAAAATCTCTCGATCGAAGGCCATTGATGTAAACATGTCACCGAAAGTGAGAATCTTGCCATTGAGGCATGCAAGCTTCAAAGTACTGAAAGGGTTTTTCCTAAGTCAACTTCTTGGATAATGAGATGATGTCGAAAAGAAACTACCCGTCACAAGAGGGCCTTAATGAATCCCACATCAACGACACAGAACGAAGAAAATGATTTTGGAGGTGAAAACAAACTGACGATACAGGGTTGAGAGTGGCCGTCATGAAGGAATGAAGCATGAATGTATTGCAGTGGGTGAGACACAGGTGAATTGTCTGAATGACCTCTATTGAACATATCGACAACACTGATGATGGATTGGTAGAGTAAACCCCAAATATGGATGGCATGATGGACCAATGGTGAAGACCAGTGAACGGAACAACCCAACCCGGCATGGATGCGGAAGGAAAGTGTCATGTTCAAGAGCGACTTGCTACCAATAAAGTTTCTTCTTGTTTTCTACCCAATTTCCCTAGTCACTGCTCACTAGTACCTCTTTATTTTTGTCAAGCTTGAGGAGGATAACATATGCTTGTTCTATAATCCACCCTTCGGGCGAACCTGTTGCTATATTTTAGCGAGTCTAGCGGTAATGAAACTCGTTCTCGTCCTGTTGGATGAGTTTGTGACTATTTAGTTTTAACGAGTTTAACGACAAAGATAACTCGGTCTCTTTCAATTTTAGAGAGTCTGAAAGAAACGGAAAGAAGACTCCGAAAATTCTTTTTCGTTGTATAACCCCTTAAGTCCGAAAAAGCGTAAAATAATATGAAACGGACGAATTTTCGATAGTTTTAACGAGCCGAACAAGACAAGTGCTCGATCTTCTTGTGTCATAATCCCTCAAGTCCAAAAAGATTAAAATCTAGAGGAGGGATAGCACTTCTGATACCTTTTAACGACCTGGAGAGGCCAATCACTCGACAATCTTTTCATATTTTACGAGTCAGGTGAAAAGAGCTTAAAGAAGACTCGTTTTCGAGGAACGAGTGATGGTTTCGGGTAGCAGCTGATTCCAGGTAAGATTTGGAATTCTCCAACAATGGCAGTGTTACAAGGATGGCTAGCGGAATCATTCTTCGCAGATGTTCCTCGAAGGGGTAAACAATCATATGTGGGTGAATGATCGGCTAAAAGCAGAGTGGAGGTGATGGCGAGAACACGACCAAGGCTCAAAAGCTGGCGATAAGGCATTCACAATCGTTATTTACCAGTTCATTTTTTAATGAGATTAAACGCTAGGGGAAACACTTGCTCATGACTTATGTTTATTTTTTAATGAGCTTAAACTATGTGCTAAAACTGCTCGTGGAGAGTTTATTTTTTAACAAGCTTGAACTCTGCGACAACATTGCTTGCCAGTCGTATGATAAGAAATGTCTCATTCAAGATGCCATTTTTTATAGAGCTTGCACCTTTTGAAGCTTTTCCCTGGAGCCTCTTGTATGCATGCTAGGAATGACCAACTACGCCTCTCTACTTAACTACTAATATCACCACCAAGGCTAGGTAGGAAATTTTTTTTCCTTTACTTTGTCGGTGCGTAGGTTGCCCCTGCAAACGTTAATGGTTCTGGCCACTCACCCAACCTAGATGGTTGAAGTCAAAAGAATCATAGAGTTAATGCTAGCTGGTCATTTCTTGCTTGCTTACAAAAGGTTTGCATGCCCCAAGTATAGCGAAAAATTTCCAGGTTACCAAGGAAAATGCTCCCTCGGTGATGTCTATCGAAATAGACAAAGGGGAGTGGCGTAGAGATACTCCACTTACATAAATTTAATGAAGGTATCTTATTCTAGTCTATTCCCATTTTCCTGTCAGGACGGGTTCGCCAGAATAGTCATATATCCCTCGTGGAAATCCACTCTATACCCAAGGTTTTCCTGCCGAAACAGACTAGGGTGCATGCCCCCTGGGTTTTAGTCACATCTTTCTGAATCACTCACGCTCATCAGGTGGACAGACTGGAGACCGATGAGACATTTCTTGTGTGAAAAGACCATTTAGGGATGGCATTTGACTATTTGTGATGTGGGATCCAGGGAATGACATTTGGTCCACGAGCTTGAGCATTGTGCCTTCGTGCGGAAAACACATTACTCTCAAGAGTGAGGAGACGATGGCTCCCACGTAATAAATATAGTCTCATCGAAGGAGTAGATTATAATCTAAAGGTCCTTGAAGTACCATAACGTTCATGTGAACAATTTTCCTTCTCAAAGTAATGGGCACATTTGGAAGGATCCCTAAAGGTCGACTGGTTCCCTTGTTGAAGCCTGTTAGATTTCTCATTTCAGGAAAAAGCAATGCTGAACCAAGCGCTTTCCAAGAAGTTGAGGAAAGGATACTCACAGAAGCCCCTTCATCAATGATGGTACCAACCATGACCATTCTGTAAGCTTGTACAATGATTCTGAATGGTACACTGGCCAGTAAACGGGGTCTGCCTAGCAGATTCCAGTTGAAGGAAACAACTAGGTTGCTTGGTGGTGGGACCGAATAGACGGCTAGATATGACTCTGATGAAATTTCTTCCCGCAGTAAAGGAATGGGAGGACTGCCCCCAAGCTCATCGGAGTCAGTGTTGATGAAAAGAATTTGAATGGTGTCATTCTCTTTCTCTTCTATGACCGTATCATTCGAAGATGAACACTCTGAAGGAAATACTGGGTCAAGTACTGTATCGACCCTTTTACTTTCGTCTGGTATGGATTCCAAGTGTTCATTTTCAATGATAGGTGCTTCAGCTGAACAAAAGGATGCACTAGCCAGATTTTCAACTGGTGGAGGGCTCGGCAAGAGTTTTTGATATCAAGGAGGAAGTCGTAACGGTGAAACCAGACGATTATCTAAAACTCTTTTAGCCTCTTCAAGGAAGGGACAACGGTGGATGGCGTGATCGCCTTCACACAACTTACAAAGAAGTTTAGGATTTCTTCTTTGTCCATGTGCTTCACTTTCACTAGTTGATGGTGAGCATTCAATGTGATTGCCAGAGGTCGATGCTACCAGATTATGCAAATGAGTATACTAGTCCCTTAAGATCCGAGGGATGCAGGGACAATCTCGGTGATAGTGGTCTCCATTGAAAATGACGCAAGGAGATTTAGGTTTTGACTATGCAGTGTGTGGATTTTTGCTAGATGATACTTGGTTTCTCCCTTTCAATTTTGGTTCCTTTTTCTTCTTTTCCATTTTCTCTTTCTACTTCTTCTTCTTCTCAGTTACTTGACTTTTAGCTTTATCGGCTTTATCAAGGGAAGAGGAGGGAGGAGAGGGAGAATCAGATGAAGTAGAAGGTTGGAAGACAACTTTAGTGTCGTCTAGTTGCTGATTAGACTGCTCAGGAATTATGGGATTCTGAACAATAGAGGTAGAGAAGAGCCAGATCGGCAAACCAATTGTCAATCTTGGAAGTGAAAAAGTGGCCATATGGGGTGGACCAACATCTCCCCAAGATAGGAAGGGACTAGGATTTCCTTCATGAGGAAATCCTTGGTTGGTAGACTCCATCTTCTCAACCTGAAGATCAACGAGGGGAATTTGTGACATTATTCCGATTAAGATAAATTTTTAGACACTTGGACACAACTTGTTTTTTCAATTTTAAAGAGTCGAGAAAAAACAAAAGATGACTCTAGTCGCCTTCAATTTTTATTGAGCTTGAAGTGACAAGTGCTCAGAGAACCTTTTCCTTTAAGGAGTCTAAAAAGGAGCAAAATGGACTTCTCTGGAGATCTAGGCAGAGAGGATCAACAAACCAATCGTAAAACTGCAGAATACTTTTTACGGTACGGCACTCAATCTTCCCGAATGCTTTGTTCGGTGCATTACGATCGATAGGGTGGTAGACATAGCTTCTTAAGGATAAAGGATATAGCCTATTATGGTCTCCCAATATATATACGATGGTACGTGGGAGCATAAGTCCTTACTGGCACTTGCAGTCTCAGAGTGGAGGAATCACCCAACCAGCAATGAAAGCAACAGTTACCAAGCTTTACGACACCGGAATACGTCTCTAGCCTAGACGTCTAGATGTTGTGCATTAAGTTCCAAAGAATTGTTAGATTGATTAGATTTATTTTAAGTTGATCTTTCTTAACAATTTTCCTTTCAGGTTCACCAAGTGATGTATGTACAGTTCCTAAATGCCATCTAAGATGATAAGCAGACGTTTTATCTTCTTTCAGCAATGAAAATCCTAGCTACTCAAGGGAAGAAAGTGAAGCATCTTTACTTCACATAGCACAGAGCACACGCTAATATGCATAGTCTTAAATCAATCCAGGCATTCAAGATGCAAATGCACATGCATGTATTTGTTTTTTAGCTCTCTTAATGTGTAAATGATGCTAAGAAAGCTATGTGCAAAACTGAATTACTTTTAAAGCGACTATACTCAACATAATTCTTTTTCAAAACAAAGTGAAAGCAAGAGAGACACTTTGCGATTTTGAAATGGAAATTGCTTTTCGACACTTTAAAACAAGTAATTGATATCCTATGCAATAGTAACTGTATAATCAACTATCTAAAACAATGGAAATGTTTTCTAGAACTGAAAACGACAGCTACGACACTTTCAGATCTAGAGATGACAGTTCGACTATGTTACTTTTTGCAAAAGAGAACTAAAATGACACACAATACATAAAAAACGTTTATAGTTCTTTGCACTAAGGAGGTAGAATAATGCAAGAGAAGGGGGTATTCACAGAAGTACACTGATTACAGATAGAAAAATCTCCTGAATAAGATTGAAAAAAACGAGAAAAATCCACAGTCAGAGGGAAATTCAATCCTCCCTGACCATCGCACCTACAGTTACACAGTGAACTCAGTATGCAGCGCAACTACTCCATTCGGGAAGTGCAATGCATACAGGTTGCCTTGAAGGCAGGCTGCGATGGTTAGAGTGTGAGACTTTGAATGAGATTTCACTCACAGTTTGCAATATAGTTCAGGTGTTCAAGATGAATAAGTAAGGATCAATGTATGTAAAACACAGGGGTGATGCAAGAGGTTACTAGAGCCACCATTTAGGGCAATTAGATTGCTTGTAGATCTACTGTTTAATTCATAAACAAAACACGAAGATTGACTGAAGCAACATTGATCTACTTTGCATTTGTATGACAAATGTAGTTCGAAGGCTAGCTGGCTTGACTTCAGGCTCCGTCTGTATGTTTATAAAAGAAACAAGGATAGATAGGCTAACAAGTAATCTAGTCACTACCCAGTGGAGTCACCATTTTGTTATACGGGGATAGTGTCCACTCGGATGCAGCTATTCCCACTAAGATGGGTGGCTATCTTAGGAACAAACAATTAAAGTCTACTATTGATTCCTTTTACGAAAATAGATGAGAGGAGAACCAAGAGGGCCAACCTGAGTCTTGCGCTCGATTTCCTCTCCTTCTTGATAGAGTCTTGCCACTTCTTCTTTGTTTGCTCAACTTCAAAAGGACCTGTAGAATCACAGCAACATACTACTATGCAAAAACAAGGATCTAAATTCATAAATAATGCAGGATTAGATGTGCATTAACCATATACAAGCATATATAAACAATTACACAAGTATATGGAAGGAAAGAAGAATAGCTTTATTCATATGAAAAGTAGCAAGAAGATTCCAACCATGTGCTCTGACCCAGCATCATACTCCAGCCAAGAAGCCATTCTTCACCTCAAGCAAAGCTAGATCACCCAACACTATGAATGTACACCAGAATACCAAAAACACTTCTCTATAAGATACAAAATTCCAGCCTCTAGATCTCTTAGATGAGGGATCCATATATAGATGATTACAGAGAAGTGAGTCATCTTTTGGGATCTTGATTAGTGTACTCTCTCTGATAGTTCCTGCTTCCACTTGGAGAATGATGATCTCTTACTCATCCCTGGTCGAAAATGGAGTGGCAAGTGTCAGAGGGGAAGCTTCTGGAAGATTCCATGATCTTCCACCTCACATTTTTGTCCCTGTCATTTGTCCATTCCTGACCATCACGCCCTATAGAGGAGAAAATTAGTATGCATCGCACCCTGTACATTGGGAAGGCGATATGCATTGTACCCTCTGCATTGAGTTTTCAGTATGGTCCAGTTTTGACCATTTATGAGCAGTTTTCAGTGGAGAACTTCTGGGAGATGATGTAATCAGTTGAAATTGTTCTTTTATGCAGTGAAGCAACACTTTTAGGGACTTAGGAGCCCTCAGTTTATGGACATCTGTGATTGGGGTTGAAGTGCCCAAAAATGTCAATAACAGTTCTCCATAGAGAACTGCTCAGAACTGGTCAAAACTGGACCATACAGGTTGCTCAGTGCTAAGAGTGCGATGCATCTAACCTGCCTAGTGAAAAAAGTGTGATGCATATTGGAAAGCCCTTCTATAGGGTGCGATGGGTGAGAGTGGATGAATGGCACAGACAGTTTGCGAGGTGGATGATCGTGGAATCTTCCAGAAACTTCTCCTATGACACTTGCCTCTCTGAATTCGCCTAGGGATGAGTAAGAGATCATCAATCTCCCAGTGGAATCAAGAACTACCAGAGAGAAGATACTAATCAAAATACCAGAAGATGACTCACTCCCTTGCAATCATCTATATGTGGATCCCTCATCCCAGAGATCCAAGAGCTGGAATTTTGTATCTTATAAGGAAGTGCTATTGGTTTCCTGGTGGAACGTCATAGTGTTGGGTGATCTAAGCTTTTAAAGAGGTGAAGAAGGGATTTCATGCTAGGAGGATGACACTGGGTTAGATCAATGGGTTGTAATCCTCTCTTCTAATCTTTAGATCAATAAAGCTATTCAAGTTTTCCTCCACATTCTTGTATGTTTGATAATATATATGCATTTGTGTGGTCAATATATATCTGGTCCTATATTGTTTATGATTATAGATCTCTGCACTTTGAAGGTATTATGCTGCTTTGACTTTACAGGCACTCTTTGAGGTAGAGTGGTCAAGGAAAGAGCGGCAAACATCTGTCAGTGAGCAGAAGGAACAAGCAAGGAACCGAACGAAATATCGAGGTTGGTATTCTTTGCTCCCCTCCTATCTACTTCTCATAAAGGAAAACAAAAGTAACTTTAATATGTTTGTTTCTAAGATAGCTACCCATCTTAGTGGGACTTGCAGCTTTGCATAGACATTAGATTTCCCGATAACAAATGGTGACTCCATTGGGGAGCGAATAGCTTGTTTGCTTGTCTATATTTGTTTGTTTCATAAACTTCCTGATGGAGCCTAAAGTCGAGCCAGCTAGCCTTCGAACTGCATTTTCTATACAAGTGCAAGGTAGATAAATGCTACTTCACTCTATCTCTGGGTTTTTTTTATAAACTAAAAAATTGAATTGCAAACATCCTAATTGCCCTGGTTGTGGCTCTAGTAACCTCATTAGATCAGCCCCTGTGATTTCTATTTACTGACTATCATTAGCTCATCCTAAATCCCTGAACTTAGCTGCAAACTATGATCCAGAACCAAGTTGAAGTCTCATCCCTGGACCATCTCACCTTCTCCTATTGGGAATCTAGATGCATTGCACCTCCCGTGTGCAGTAGGTGTGCTGCATCACAGTTTCCCTGTGTTACAGGTGCGCTGATCAAACAAGACCTCTTCTGCTTCCAGATTTTGGTTTTTTGTTCACTCTCTTCAGCTTTATTCAGGAGTTTTGCTTTCTGTGACCAGTATACCTCTATGGAAACTCCCTTCCTTTCCATTATTCCACCTCCATTATGCAAAGAACTATGAATGTTTTTATGTATTGTGCACCATTTACAGTTCTCTTTTACAAAGAAGTAGCGTAATCAAACTGTCGTCTTTTGACTTGGAAGTGTCGCAAGTGTCATTTTAACTCAAAGAAAAGAATCCTATTGTTCTTGATGGTTGATTATACTGTTACTCAAAGTATTTGATTTGAATTAGTAGTTTTTCACGTGTTGAAATTAGTTTTTGATTCAAAATCACAAAGTGTCATCATTATCTTCCTTTCGTATTTTGAAGAAAATTGTTAGTACTGTCACTTTGAAAAGATAATTCAGATTTGTACTTAGCACTCTTCTTGTCATTCATACATTAAGAAGGCTGAAAACAAATACATGCATGTGCATTTGCATTTAGACTGCTTGTTGATTTCGATTTAGGACAGTGCATCTAGTGTGTGCTCTCTACTCTATGTTGAAAGAATCCTGCTTCTCTTTCCTTAGTAGCTAGGATTTTCATTACAAAAAGAAGATCAAACGAGTGTTTATCATATTAGATTGCATTTTAGGAATTGTATATCTACATCACGCGGTGAACCTGAAAGACAAATTTCTTAAGAAAGATCAACTATAAAATAAATTCAATGAACATAAAAACGCTTTGGAACTTAACGCACAACATTTAGAAGAATAGGCTAGAGACATATTCCTGCGTCATAAAGCTTGGTAACTATCACTTTCACTGTAGCTTGGGTGATTCCTCCTCTTTGAGATGAAAAGTGCCAGTATGGACTTGTGCTCCCACATACCATCGAGTATATATTGGGAGACCACAATAGGCTATATCCTTTATCCTTAGGAAGCCGTGTCTACCATCGTATCGATCGCAATGCACTAAACACATCATTCGGGAAGATTGACTGCCATACCATAAAAAGTATTCTGCAATTTTGCGATTGATTTGGTAATCCCTCTGTCTAGATTTCTAGAGTATTCTCTTTTGTTCCTTTTCAAACTCCTTAAAAGAAAAGGTCCATCTGAGCACTTGTCACCACAAGCTCATTAAAAATATAAGGTGACTAGAGTCATCTTTAGCTTTTTCTAAACTCTTAAAAATTGAAAAACCAAGTTGTGTCAAAGCATCTTAAATTCATTTAATTCGGAATAAATTTTTCCCCTTTATTTTGAGTTGATCGAGTAATCCACAATCGTGGAAGAAAGTCAATCGAAACCCTGTCGTTTCGGAAACAAAACCACTCCAGATGAAGCAAACTTGTTTAACCATGTCAAAGTCCCCTGGTTTGATTGGAACTTTTGTACCAACATCTTCAGGGACTCCAGTTACTCCAAACATTTCTGGTATTCCTGCCTCTATAGAAGAAGTTCCGCAGCCACAAGAGGACATTAGAACTGATCCTAGTGTAGTGATAAACACTTCTATTCCTGAACCAACTTCATCTACAGCTGATTCAGAAGGTGATTTCCCCCCAACATTTGTTGCTACAGAATCTATACCTTCTTCAGCACCAGAAATATATTATGGACCTAACGGTCTACCTATTCCACTGGGATTGATTGCTATAGAAGAGATTGTGGAGCATCCTCCATCAAGTACTTCATTGTATTTTGGAGCTGGGATCACCCTATATACTTCTTCAACAAAATTTGGTCTCTCTTCATCGCAATCTCCTATAGAATCGCTGGGAATTCTTTTGGATAGACTAGTTATGTCTGAACAACCATCGACATCCAGGACTATGTCATCTGATGCAGCAACAGTGGAACCTCCTGCTGCTACTCCAACGATGTTCACTAGCATGCCATCTGTTCCAACTAGATCTCAATCGCTAGATGGAGTCCGTTCATGGACTGTTTCAATAGTATGGTCTGTTCCCGTTTGTTTGTCTGGAATGATATCTGGAATCTCTTATGTTGAGTCTCAACGAATTGATCCTTCGCAATAGCATCAATTTGGGAAACCCAATCCCCAAAGGCAAATCCTTCCTTTCAGCATTGGAATGCCACCGTATGGGGGGCAGTATGCCCTTTCATTGTTCCCTCCAGGAGAACAACCATACGAGAGTTTGCAACAGAATTCAGGTTATGTTGGGATTACATCTAGCGATTGGGTACCAATACTACCTCAACAACCAAGAATTGTATACTCAATGCAACAAACTTTACTTGTGTCAAACATCCCCACTACACCGACTATTGTAACGGTGTCACAAGTACAAGTGTTGCCTATTGTATGCCAACCTCAAGTTTCTCAGGTTGTAATACAACAGCCCCTTGTCTCTCCGACGCCACCACAATCGCCAATTAGTGGCAACTTAACTGGAATGACCCAGGCTCAGACAGGTACCATTACCCCTCATCTTGGTCAAGCAGCCAATACTAGACAACAACAAATGACTTCACAACCATGGCTGGTACAATATCAACAATTGCAATTCCAACAAGCTTACCGAGGATCTGAGCAACAAATCTTTGTAAGTGATGGGCAGTCGTATATTCAAAACAATCAACATCAATCATATCATAATGGTTATGCCCATCAACCTTACCAAAGTTATCAGCATCAAATGCATTATGCTCGCATGCAAAGACCAACTGCTCAGGAAATCCCATCTTATCCTGGGTATGCTTCGCCGAACCTAAATCAAAAGTTTCCCTTCATGGCAACTTTAGAGTTACCAGATCTAAATTGACTAACAAACGATCCAATTTCTTACACCCCTTGGTGGCCAGTGATTCCACATAAAATTCCATCAGATATTCCTAAATTTAATGGAAATCTGGGTGAAGACTCGTCGAATCATGTGATGACCTTTCATCTATGGTGTTCATCCAACACTATTAATTATGATTCGATTAGGGTTCTCCTTTTTCAGCGAACGTTAACTGGTCCGGTAGAAAAATGGTATATCAAATTGCCTAGAGCTTCATTTGATAACTTCAGTACCCTTGCCACAACCTCCTTAACCCATTTTCAGTTACCCATAAGGTACAAAACCGTAACAAAGCTTCTTACCAATTTCAAATAGATGACAACCACTCACATATCCGATCATATTCATGAGTGGCGGCATCGTCGTAGAATGGTAAAAACATATGTTCCCAATTAGCTATTAGCTGAATCGTTTATTAAGTCATTGTTACCTTCTATCACAGAAGATGTGGCAAAGGGAGGAGTCATCATTGAATAGCAAGTTATTGCTCGTGCACAATATCTAGACTTGATATATACTCAGTCTGGCATGCTCGATGACAAAATCCCTGATGCTCCTAGACCAGAATTTTCCGTTCCTCCTCCTCATAAATTGAATAAATTCTCTCATGCCGGCGATGGCGTGATAGGTATGACTAGCACAAAAACCTTAAAGGCTACATTGAATAAAGTCATACAGTTTCCAATCAAAATTCAAAAGAAGAACTTCTTACCTCGGAGGTAAATGCTGTGTCGACTAACAAAGGCAAAGAACCAAAGCAACTAGGGGGCAAGAAGAAGAACAAAGGGAAAAAGAAGAAACAAGAGGAGTCGTCTCCTGAAAACTCTTCTGCAAACCATTATGGGCAAAGGAAACCCCCTGTGGGGCGTCAGATATGCGATGAGGATCATTGGACAAGAGAATTTCCACATAAAGCTAAAGTTAAGAAACCCTTTAAAAGTGCAAAAACCTTGGCAGTATTGAGTGATACATTTCCAAACCCAAGAACCAATATGGTTCCTAGTGATAATGCTTCCCCATCCCAAGTGCTTATGTTGCCTATTTCAAAACAGCAAAATGATGCTTTGATATCGACAAGGAGTAAAGATTACGAGAATCCAAAGCTGTCAAACAACAAGGCTACTGATCAACCTAGTAGTTTGACAACAACCTCAACCAAAGTTGTGCCACCCATCATTCCTGAACTAACGATAAATCCGCTAAAGGGAGTAGTACACAAATCGACATTTAATCCTCGTGCCAGAGCATCATAGAATTATAACATAGTAGAGGACCTGGCGCAATCGCTGTCTGCTATGTCGACACTTGAGGTACTACAAAATTTCCCCTCCTAGAAGCAGGCTCTATTATCAGCAACAGGTGGGATTGACCTAGCGGATTCCAATCTTGTGGCCTTTAGTCATAAAAGATATGACCCTCAGTTACCAGCTCAACTTGATTTCCTTATTCAAGTGAAAGCCCTCAACAAAATTGTTCATTGAGCAGTTATTGATGAGGGGGCATCTACATGTATTATATCAATGAGTTGCTGGAAAAATCTAGGCTCTCCACCCTTGTCATGATCATGAACGACATTGAAAGCATTTGGTGGACAAACATACACCCTGTATAGGATTTTAAGTAACTTGCAAGTCGAACTGGGGGGAAAAACAGTAGAAATTGATGTTGAAGTTATCGATGGAAACCTTGATTACAACATCCTACTAGGAAGGCCCTGGATTTATGCTATGGCTACAGTTGTGTCAACATACTTTAGAAAGATTGCATTTCCTTTTCAAGGAGGAATTACAATCGTTGATAAACAAACCTTCCTCCCCAATAGTTCACAAGTTACGGAAAGCATTCCAATGATCCATGGAAGCTCTCAATCGCTTCAAAATGTTGGAGTAGGCCTCCTAAAAGACCCTACATTGATGGGTACCTTTTCCCCACCACCTCCAAAAAATCTGGTGGAAGTGGCCATGATGGGACCTGCAACATGATATCTTCTAGATTCAGAAGATTCCTGAACATTTTGTCAGCATGGATCATTGCCCTAATATAAATATTGTAGCAATCAATTTTCTTGGCCTCGAGGGCAAACCCAAATGAATGCTCATCGAGTGTTTGGATAGATAGGTCTAAGGAATATGGTATCTCTTCAAATCTTTGGTCACATATACATTCTACAGACAAAAGAATCACTCAGTCAATGATGATAAGAGAGGCAGCATGGGAAGATCACCACCATTGTTCCCATCCTCTGGATTACGACGAAGATTATTCTAGTGACCTTAATCATCCTTCAATTTTTTATTTTCTATCAAATACTGTAAATACAGTGGATTATGAGGACGATTCTCATCTCATGTCAACCTCGTTAAGAAATGAAACAAGGATTCATGAGGACAGTTATTTTACTATGTCAACCTCATTAAAAAATGAAACAACTCCCTTTCCAAATCGAGTCTTTCAAAGATCTTGAAGGTAAACCTTCATTCTAACCACCGCGTTGCATGTAATGAAGCTTAGGGGCATGCACCTTGATTTGCGTTATTATGCTAGGGGCATGCGAACTTATAACAAGCATTGTTTTTCGTTTCAAGATTGTGTAAACATGAAACCGAATCTAAGCATATGTTGTCGCATGATTCAAGCTCATTAAAAAATAAATTAGGCCATGAGCAATGTTACTGTAGGGTTCAAGCTCGTTAAAAAATAAACCCACCACGAGTAGTTTTTACGCGAAGTTCAAGCTCGTTAAAAATTAAACCTAAGCAATGAGCAAATGTTCTCCTAGAGTTTAAGCTCATTAAAAAATGAACCAACCTCTGGTAAATAACCATTGCAAATGAATTATCATCAGCTTTTTGAGCCCTAGTTGTGTTCTTACCATCACCTCCACTATGTATTAGGCGATAATACGCCTCCATTTGATTGTTTACCCCTTTTGAGGAACAATTGCGAAGAGTGATTCTGTTAGCCATCCTTGTGACACTACCGTGATTGGAAAATTCCAAACCTTGCCTGGAATTAGCAGCTACCCAAAAATATCACTCGTTCCTCGAAAAATGAGTCTCCTTTAAGCTCTTTTCATCTGAATCGTAAAATATGAAAAGATTTCCGAGCAGTTGGCCTCTCCAGCTCGTTAAAGCTACCGAATGTAGGAATTTACAGGGTAAGTTCCTCAGACAGAACACCAGAAGGACACCGCTCACAAACAGATCACAGATCAATACACCAGTATTTTGACGTGGTTAAAACCCTCAGAGAAGGAAACAGTCCACGGCCTGCGCCAACGTGGCTACTACAGGCAATTTATTAATAAAAGAATGAAAATTTACATAAGCTTCTCTCATGCACGGTTAACCTACAAATGACCCTCCATGCGCTTTAAATAGAATTCATGGACCAATCGGGTGTCAAGCCACGGATCAAGTGTCGGTAATACCGAGCAGAGAATGAACCGTCGGATCACTACATATCGTGACCGTCGGATTGTAAGTTACAAAATGTACAACGGTAAAGAAACACACTTTACCTAACTCTATACCTAACTCTATACTAGACCAAGTTGAACTTAACTATTCTTATGTGTCGGAATATCCTAACATCCCCCCTTAAGAACAACTTGGGATAGGATTGAAGGATTTACAAATATGACACAATAGGAGAAGGAAGGAGGCACTAGAGCCTATCCCCCCTTAGTGACAACTTCCTGAACTGCAAGCATATATCGAAGTTTAGTGAACTTCGCCTCTGTGAGAGCCTTTGTGAAGATGTCTGCAACCTGATCATCTGTTGAACAATATTGCACTTCAAGAACATGGTCATGAATGAGCTTTCTGATGAAGTGCATGTGTAGTTCAATGTGTTGCTGCGCTGATGCTGAACTGCATCTTTGCAAAGCTGAATGGCACTTTGATTATCACACCAAAGTGTAGTCGGATGCTGCTGCTCAAAGCCAATTCTGATAGGATCTGACGAAGCCACAAGGCTTCCTTACTAGCTTCCACGGCACCACGATTACTCTGCTTCTGCTGACGAAAGAGAAATTGGCAGCCTTGTTTCTTACAAGCCCATGTAATAGGTCCTGAACCAAGATGAAGACATAACCGGCAGTTTAGACTTCCGATCATCAGGGTCACCAGCCCCAATCAGAATCAGTGAAACCAACTATAGAAGGGTTGCTTGGCTATGTAATGAATCCCCCAAAAACTGGGGTTTATTGTACCTCGAACATAACGAGAATCTTAGCTGCTTTCCAGACTCACGGGCGCAAAAACGAGCAACAAGGCCAACAGCAAAGGAAAGGTCAGGACGAGTATGGGTTAAATACAATAGTTTTCCTACAAGTTGACGGTATAAGGTAGCATCAACTTCAGGAGAAGTACAAGAGACTGAAAGTTGACTCCAGACTGAAAGGGAGAAGGAGCTGGCTTACAATCTTCCATGTGAAAATGACGAAGAATATCACAAGCATACTTGGACTGGGAAAGGGAAATACCCTCCTTGGATTGCAAGACTTGAAGACCGAGAAAATAGTTTAAGTGTCCTAAGTCTGTCATTTCAAATTTCTTTTTAAGGCTGGACTTCACATGGTTTATAAGGTTGGGATCACTAC
>APFE031601377.1:34004-48723 GCA_000404065.3 Pinus taeda | reverse complement strand
GGGGGGAGGGGAAGAAAAACTAAGACGAAAGGGCAGGGATCCAACATCTACTGATCTTCCAACCGTCATCTCTGTTGAGATTGTTAGGCCTTCTTTCAATTTCAATAGCTTCCCTGAATTTACGATGATGGAACTGAGCAACTTTGGCCATGACCTTGGCCTCCTCAATACAGACCTGATGCTTGGTCTTATCCACATGCTCAACTAATGCTGAAGACTTGGTTCTCCCATGTCTCAGATAGATCTTCAGGTCCTGAACTTCCGGAGCCATTTTGAGGCCCCAAATGAAGTTTTTTAGGAAACCTGGGAGCAACATTCATCCATATACCAATGTTGCTCTTCCCAAAAGTTGCAGTTCTCAGATAGATCTTTCTAACGAGATATTGTGCGTGTCAAACGAAGATTGTATGCCAATGTTACGACCCTGTGAAGTTGATGTACCAATTTACCCAAACGGGGCCCTCAGTTTGGCGTTTCATATTCTAGGGTTAGGTTTTTGGATGTTTGGGGCTCTCCATTGTTTCTCAACAATAAACAAGTCTTCAAGCCTCATTTTAACACAGTTCATAGGCATGTAGCCACCACATCTCTTCTCAGAGATAAGCTACCATCGCCCTAGCTAGTTTATTTCCATTTCTGTTTGCAAGCATAATTCAATATTTTATAGCAATGAAATGAAGTACTATTTCTGTTGCATCTCTATATGTATGGTTATATTTGTAATTTGTTGCATTCCTGTTTAAATCCGGACCAGTGGTGTGAAGGGTATCTTCTCTTTCTTTGTCTTTCCTTGCATGTCCCCAACGAGGTCAGGATATAAGGAGTTAGGGCTTGAACTGGTCAAACCTTTCCAAGACCAAAGTCGTAAATCCCGATGGCGTCCTATGGCAGATGAAAAGAAAGACGAGGGGGAAGGAGGTCCTATCAAAATCTTGCTTGAAGAGGCCCTCGAGCGACAAAGGAATGTGATGATGGACAACTTTACCCAGATCCTTCAACGACTACCCAAGGGTGACACATCTACTTCCAATAGCTACTCTGGAAGTACCACACCCTTTAAGGTACAAGTTAACTTTGAAATTCCCATATTTGAGGGTTGAATAGATGCACATTCCACAGATAAATGGCTAAATATGCTAGAAGGGTATTTTTCTGCTCATAATTTTTCTGGCTGAGAAAAGATTACCTTCACTCTTCTCAAAGTTTCCCCCCACATCAAGGACTTGTGGGAAACCTACTACGAGCAAAAGGATGAAAGTAAAGCCTCACTATTTTTATCCACACACACTTGGGATTCATTCTAGACTACCATTAAGGAGAAGTACTACCCTGTCGGAAGCTATGAGGATCAATTCATAAAGTGGACCACCATGCGGCAGGGAAGGGACCAAGATGTGCCGGAGTTTACCAATATGTTCCATACCATTCGCACAAATTTGGTATCCAGGATTCGGAGTAGCATTTGGTACTCAAATATGTTTTTGCCTGCACAAGTACATCCAGGAAGAAACATAATTCCTGAACATCTCCTCACTCAGCGCAACATACCGATATGCCATCAAGATCGAGCAAAATTTTAAACATAGGAAGCGAGAATTTGGATCTGTGAATCCGAAGCAAGGGAAAGGTTCCCCTAAACTGGAGAACAAAAGACAAAGCCAAAGCAGGGCAGCCCAAGACAACCCGCCAAAGTTGCAAGAAAAGAACAGTGCCAAAAAGCTGAGAAAGGACATGGGAAAGTGGTGTGAGTTCCATAAGAGCTCCACTCACAACAGAAGTGAGTGTGGGGCCAAGTAGTCACTAGTGGCCGAGCTAAGGGCTTCAGAATCAGATGCATGTTATGATTCTGAGTCAGAACCTCACAAGGGGAATGATAAAGCGAAGCAGATTATCAATGCGGAGCCCAATGCCACTATTTCCACCACGAAGGTCTAGAAGGAGGAACCCAAATATCTAGAGGAGGAGGAGCGTCTCTTCCACTCCTCGATGTGGGTAAAGGGCTCCCCACTATAGTTCATTCTCGAAAGAGAGAGCCAAAAGAACCTCATTTCAGCAGTCGTGAAGTAGCTAGTCTTACCGACCATAGCACATCCACAACCGTACACCATCGGGTGTCTTCACCAAGGATGGGATCTTCACGTAAGCCAATAATTTCGCCTTCCATACAACATCAAGCCCTTCACGAATGAGGTGTTGTGTGACATTGCTTCCCTTGATGTTTGTGACGTATTATTAGGACAACCATACTTGTGGAAGCAACATGCTGTGTATGAATCAAGGCCTCGTACTATTATTGTTACTTTGGGAAATAAGTTGTACAGGATACTGGAGGTAGCACCGCCTACCGCCATCTCTTTGGTTACTGCAAAACAATGCAGTAAGCTCATTCCAAAACCGAGAAATTTGTTTTCCTAATGATACGCCCTTAAGGAAAGAAGAAGAAGATGGCCACAACCTCTAGACAGGGCCCCTTCGCATGAAAACTACATATGGACAAGGTCGTGGAGGAGTATGAGGACATTTTCACCTCCCTCGCATGGGTTCCTCTACACTGATAGGTCAAGCACTCCATCGATCTCACCCTAGTTGCGCCACTGCCTAATGGAACAATCTATCAGTGCTCCGTGCTAGAGAACGATGAAATAAAGAGGCACATTCAAGAATTGTTGCTGAAAGGTCACATCCGTTTGAGTTCATCACCCTATGGGAGCCCGATCGTGTTGGTACTTAAGAAGGATTGGACTTAGAGACTTTGTATTGACTATCAGGTGTTGAACAAGATCACTGTCCATAATAGGTACTCATCCAATGGATTGATGACCTCTTAGACCAACTAAAAGGGGAAAAATATTTTAGAAAGATCGATTTGAAGTCAGGATATCACCAGGTACCAATTGAACCCTCTGATGTGTGGAAGACTGCCTTCAAAGCCAAGGAGGGCCTTTCCGAATGGTTGGTTATGCCTTTCAGATTGACGAATGCTCCTGCAACCTTCACGAGGATAATAGATGACATCTTGTAGGAATTCATCAACTCATTTGTAGTGGTATACATGGATGACATCCTGATCTTCAACTAGAGTTATGAAGAGCACCTCCACCACATTTGACAGGTTCTCCAAACACTGCGGCAACACAATTTATGTGCCAATTTGGAGAAATGCACTTTTGGCATGACCCAGGTTCAGTATCTGGGATACATTATTGATGAACGGGGGCTGCATGTGGATCTATCCAAAATCCAAGTCATTTGGGATTGGCCATCTCCAACCACTATGACAAATCTTTGTAGCTTTCTAGGTCTTGCCAACTTCTACCGCGGGTACATGTTGGGATTTTCTCATATCACTTGGCCCTTGAGTCAAGTCACCAAGGGAGGAGTGAAAGAAAATTTCCTTTGTTCTGAATCTCAACAGAATGCATTCACAGAGTTGATAGATCACCTCTGCTTGGCACAAGTGCTTGCATTACCAAACTTGCAACAACCATTTGAGGTCGAGATGGACACCTCTGACTATGCTATCGGGGCAGTCCTTACTCAACATGGGCATCCAGTGGCATATCACAGTGAGAGACTTATAGACACAGTCCAAAAGTATCCCACTTATGGAAAAGATATGTATCCCATTGTGCAAGCCTGCCGATAATGGAAGCATCACATTTTGGGGAAGGAAATGGTCATGCACATAGACCACCGACCCTTGCAATTCATACAGACCCAAGGGAAATTGTAGAATGATCGCCATCAGAAGTGGTCCACATACCTACAACAATTCCATTTGAATATCAAGTATAATAAGGGTAGCACCAATAATGTTGTAGATTGCCTCAGTTAATCACTGATCATGGCACTAACCACCGTGCTCAACTCTTGTAGGCATGAGAATTCGATTCGCCACTTCTCTACAAAAGCAACCCATAATTTAGCCACACATACCAAACACTCTTGGAGGGTCAACCTATTCTAGATTTTCACCTCCAGGATGCCTTGTTATGCCACTTGGGTCACCTTTGTGTTTCTTCAAGTGAGCATGCCATGATGATTTGGGAAGCACAGTACAATTGGGCTGCTGGGCATTTCGGGGTCAAGAAAATGGTTGTAGTACTACAGAAGTATTTCTATTGGCTGAATTTTCGACAGGATGTCGGGAAGTACATCAGATCATGCACTACCTGCGCCATTTCCATACCGAAAATCAAGAAGCAAGGCCTCCATACCTCGCTGCCTACCCCTAGTCGACCTTGGGAATCCATCTCCATGGATTACATGTTAGGCCTACCTTCTACTAAGCATGGAAACAACTCTGTTTTTGTGGTCGTTGATAGGTTCTCGAAGATGGCCATTATGGCAGCTTGCAAGAAGAATATCACAGTAGAAGCCACTACTAAACTCTTCTTTGAATGAGTGTGGGTACACGTTGGGATCCCATAGTCTATCATCTCAGATCGATATATCAAGTTCCTTAGTAAATTTTGGTCCAGTCTCTAGTTGACGCTGGACACCAAACTAACTAAGTCCACAACATTCCATCCTCAAATTAATGGCTAGACAAAGGTTTTGAACAAGTTGATCGTACACATTCTGTGCATGTACAACTCAAAGCATTCACACACATGGGACAAGAACCTCCCCTATTTTCAACACAACTACAACTGGACTCTCCACAGCTCGATTGGCCACAACCCTTTTTGAGGTGGGCTTGGGATTCCAGCCACTATGTCCCATTGATGTGGCCATGCTAATTGCAGCTACTGACACAGATTCAGATCATGTCCAGTCCAAAATAGATAAGGTAAAAAACTTCATTGAGAAAATCCAACATATTTGCCAACAAGTCCATGAAATTATGGAGAAATCAAATGCTCAGTACAAGCAGTGACATGATAAACATTGGGTGCCACACAAGTTTCAGGTGGGTGACAAAGCTTGGTTGCATTTGCAAAAGGAACACCTTGCTAGAGTCTATTGGAAAGTCAAACCACTCTGATATGGTCCTTAAACCATTACCAAGGCTGTGGGATAATTTGAGCTCAACATTCCCCCATTCCTTGGCCTACACCCAATGTTCAATGTGGACCGCCTTCAGCCATACTTTCCACCATTACTAGTGATATTGTAGAACAACTCACATGCAAAGAGTTAAATCCAAATTGCATGGAACAAGTTGCAATTGATTAGATCATGGACACACAGATTAAGCACACTCACCAGCAAAATATATAATTGCATCGAATTGTCAAAGCAGGCCAACTCCTTCACTAGGGCAATTGGCTCACCAGAGATGAAGTTCAGCAGAAGTTTCCTCATCTCATGGAGGAACTCAATGCAATGGGGACCATTTCTTCCTAAGGGGGGAGGAATGATCCAGGCGAATATTGGTGGCCACCCACCAAGTCCACTTGGACCCCCACCATTGTTTCTTTTAGCTTTTCAGTTTCCTTCGTTGTAGCACAATTTACTATTTTTAGCTGTTTTTCGGGTCCTGAACTTCCAGAGCCATTTTGAGGCCCTAAAAGAAATTTTTTGGGAACACTGGGAACAACATGGGTCCATGGACTAGTGTTTCTCTTCCCAAAGTTGTAGTAGTCGGATAGATCTTTCTAACGAGATATTGTGTTCGTCAAGTGGAGATCGTATGCCAAAGTTACCACCCCAGGAAGTTGATGTACCAATTTACCCAAACAGGGCCCACAGTTTGGTGTTTCATCTTCTAGGGTTAGGTTTTTGGATGTTTAGGGTTCTCCATTGTTTCTCAACAATAAATAGGCCTTCGAGCCTCATTGTAACACAGTTCAAAGGCATGTAGCAGCCACATCTCTTCTCAGAGATACGCTACCATCCCCTTGCTAGTTTATTTCCATTTCTGTTTTATAAGCATATTTTAGTATTTTACAGTAATGAAATGAAGTATTATTTCTGATGCATCTCTATATGTATGGTTATATTTGTAATTTGTTTCATTCCTATTTAAATCTAGATCAACAACATGCACACAACACCATATGCACACAACACCACATCTACAATCATGCATGCAATACCATATGTACATAACACCACATGTATATCATGAAGACAACATCATATGTACATAGAACTACATATACAACATGTATATAGCACACTGTGTACACAACACTACATATCCAACATGCACACAACACCATATTCACACAACACCACATTTCCATCATCACATAGTACAATATGTACACATCAATGCATATCCAACATGTACATAACACCATCTACACCCAACATTGCATAGGCAATATAGACACAACACCATATATACAATGAGAACTCAATACCATAGGTACAATAAATGAATATACAATATGCACAACATATACACAATTGTAGCACTGCACATCCAAAATTACACTGTCTCTACCAAGAAACCTTGTTTTCAGTGTCTCTCTACCATCCATGCTTATCCTAGCATGCCATAGATCACATTGTTTTCATTCCACTAATGTATCTCTTAGCATTACCTTTCCATAATGTAAACATAAGGCATAGTATAAACACATAATATCAACTCATAACCACATGATGTTGACCTTGTAGATCTATTAGGGTTACTCTTCCAATTTGATTCCTCATAAGACCAGGAACCTATTCATGCCATTCACCTGCATAAATAATCATTCCTCGACAAGAATGATCCCTAATGACCTTGTCAAACAATTACATACATACATACATATATAGATATAAACAACATCATGAAACAATCATGATCCTTGACGACTCTGTTAGAAAACAACATATGTACATACATATATACATGTGAATACTAGCAAAAAACAATCTTAAAGACCCTGTTAGTTAACAACATACATATGTTCATGCATACATACATACATATATGCATATGTAAATGTAATAATAATCATAGTCACACCACAATTACCAGATATCATAGGGTCTAGGTTAAGAGAACTCCCTTTATAAATGCATAACATACACGACATTGAGAACAACAATTCCAAACATAGCCAAGGCATCTTACGCCACAAGTATATTCACTTTATCTTACTTGAATACCTTTCTCATGACTTCTCTTCCATCATCCATTTATCCCAATCGACCCAACCAACTCAACCGACTATCATATTATTACCTTCGACTGTCATTTGCTCATGCAATGAGCTTAATCCAATTCTTCCATTACTTATCGGGTTTCATTCAACTCTTACCGAACTCCATTAACTTTCCTCCTTCCCAACCATTTTCCAAGACCCTCAAAACATAAAGGCAAGAACAAGAAACAACAAGAAGAAAACCATGAAAACCAATAACAATATGACATCACAAACAAAGTGGAAATTCTTGCACCAAACATAAACAAAACTACAAATTAAGCACAAAAAAATCACAAAAAACCAAAAGAATAAAACTAGCAACAAACACCATGACTCAATAAACATGGTTCCCAGTGATTCCAAGGGAAATCTCACCCTGACCCTTCTTCAAGATTTCATGGCAGTCTCCTGCCATGTAATTCCCTGTATCATGATGCCATAAACACATAATTGTTAGAACATAAATAAATATACAATATACGACCTATCTTACCTTGTTGTGCCAAGCACGTTTCCTTGTAGCTGAACACATCCGTGCCATCTCTTAAGGGACTCCAATTCCCTTGACAGATATAATTATAACTAGACACCAACTATTATACCTGTCAAATACATGTCCATGAATATAACACATATCCACACAATTTTAGACAATATTAGGGTTAATAATACTTCCTATATTCAAGCATTCATTCGTTTGGAATTGCGGTTCCCAAACATAGCCAAAGGAATTCTCGCCCAATTCCTTTCTTTTACCTTTTCACCTTGTTACAATCGCGTCTTGCTATATATTGTCACATCACCCAATTGCTAGTTATATAAGCACATAAACTATTATCTTGTCACACTAATACCAAGCATGTTGCCCTACAACTGCTCACACATGCCGTTCACATGTTCCAAAGATCAAGACAAAATATCTATTAATCTAAAATCAACCTTTACCAAAAATGACAACCATGTCATAATCAACTAATAATCATTACTCATACTACTGCAACTAAAACCTACTTACTCTCAAGTACATATTATTTGTCTCAAACACATATGTATTAGTACAACCATCTTAAAATAATATCATTTCTTCATGCAATCTAACGTACACGTACTCATGTCATGCAATTAAGCAAACATTCAAATGGACTGTAAATGTACAATGTTAGATAAATCAACTAGATGATATAATCAAACACTCAAACACAAAATAGATGACATAATCAGACATTCAAGCACCAAGTATAAGACATAATCAAACTCATACCTTAATGTATCTCAGGGGAGGCTATCTTTTCTACACAATCAATCTAGATTAGTGCGATATAACTTAACAACATAACAACTCAAAGACAAATAAGGTCATGATGTCCATAACAGTGACTAGCTAACATGTTCACATCATAAACTCATAAAAAATTTCCATTCATGCATAGCAGTTGTATATGCACAACCAGTCTATATTAGTACAACACGATATCACAACTCCAAAAGAATAACATGACTCTATAACTCAACTATGTGTGTATGAACTTCCTATCACCAATGACCCATACATACATCCATCTCCCAACCAAGTGGGGATATACCAAATTTGACTCATCCACCCAACCAAGTTGGGATATACCAATTTTTTATACATGACAGAAATAATAAATATTACATCATCCATCCCATGCAAAGTGGGGATACAAATTACATCGTTTGTCCAAGAGGACTCATTCAAATGTATAAGACGACATATCACACCCTAGACTTTTACATGACTAAAGCAATAAATGGTATAAATGTTTGAAGCCATAGCTGGACCTAGCAACCATAATGCCAACAATGCTAAGTGTATGTGAAGACTAATGCTCTCCCTGAACCTATGCTACCTGTACATTATTAACAAGTCAATGATCAAGGCATATTTGTCAGTCAGATAAAAATTAATGAACAAAGCATATCGATACACAATAATCATCAACATCAGACAGAGCACCCATATCATAGCCTGCATCACTGTTTTTCTTGTCTAAAAAATATATACACTCATTGAACCACAAAAACCCACATGTGTACGCGACTATACTTTATGAAACATGTGTATAATAACCTTTCTCTGAAAAATTGGATTTAACAGCAGGATGATATAGCAACTACTCCTAGTTTTCGTTTGAGATATTCAAATGTTTCTCTGGGTAGTGGTTTAGTGAATATATCGGCAACCTGTTCTTTGCAGGGAGCATACTCCAATTTGACCTTTTTTTCAAGCACTTGTTCACATAGAAAATGGTACTTGAAGGGTATGTGCTTGGTCTTGGAGTGCATGACAGGATTCTTTGAAATACTGATGGAACTTGTATTATCACATAGAATGGAGATAGGTAGAGTACATGTGATCTGAATGTATTGCAAAGTTTGCATCATCCAAAGTAGTTGTGTGCAACAAGATGCAACAACCACATATTCTGCTTCAACTGTAGGTAAAGCAATTGAATTTTGTTTCTTTCTGAACCAAGACATTAATCTGGAATGCATATAGAATGCACCACCACTAGTGCTTTTTCTATCATCAACACTTCCTGCCCAATCTGCATTTGTATAAGCATGAAGAGTAAGATCTGTATCTCTAGGATACAATAAACCAAATTCCTTTCTTCTACCATTGTCTATTGTTCTGGTGCTTCATTGGTTTCTTCTTCAATATCATTTTTATTTGATGACGGAAAATAATCCCCATCTTCATTTTCTTATTTGTCTGTTGATTTTATCTGTTTTAGATTTTTGCATGCTTCATCAACTACAACATCAATGCTTTCAACGATTTTCCCAAGTCTTATTATAACATTTATATCCTTTACTTTTGGAGGAATAACCAAGAAGAATACCTTCATTTGATCTAGGTTCAAACTTACCATGTTTTCCATCAGCCCTTTTGATAAAAAAATTGCTTCCAAAAAATTTAAAGTATTTTACAGTAGGAGTCTTGCCATACCAAAGTTCATGTGGAGTTTGAGTGCTATTTATCCGAATATTTTCTTTGTTGAGAATAGTTACGTCAACAAATGCTTCTTCACCCTAGAAGGTTGCAGAAGTTCTAGATTCATCTAGCATAGCTCGAGCCATTTTTTGAACTGTTCTGTTCATTCTTTCTACAACTCCATTTTGTTGAGGAGTCCTTATGGTGGAGAATTGCCTTTTTATTCCATGTTGTTCACAAAAGTCAAAGAATTCATTCGATGTAAATTATCGTCCTCGATCAGATATGAGGCATTTGATTTTTTGATATGATTCATTTTCAACCAAAGCTTTGAAGGCTTGGAACTTTTGAAATGATTCATCTTTATGCTTTAGAAGACCTATGAAACACATTTTGGAAAAATCATCAATGAACAAAATAAAGTATTCTTCTCCACGAGGTTTCTTTTTCCTTGATGGTCCACATAGATCAGTATGGAGAAGTTCAAGAGGCTTACTTACTAACCCTTCTTTTTCCATGAAGTGAACTCTGGTTTGCTTACCGATTTGACGTGGTTTTCATATTGCATTTTCTGTGATGCTAATATCTAGAGGATCACAAACAACCTTGAATCTGCATGCTTTTCTTATTTGAGAAAAGCTTAAATGTCCCAATCTTCTATGCCACAGCTAGTTTTCATCATTTTTGCTTAGATAGCACTGTTGTTGTCCTCCCTTGAGCATGTATAAGTTGTTTGTAGTTCTTGTACCTGTGATCACGGTCTCTCCTGTATCAAGCTCACAAACAACACATCCGTTTGATCGAAAAAACACTTCATTTCCTTGATCACACATTTGACTGACACTCAATAGGTTATGCCTTAAACCGTCTACATACATAACATTTCCATATTTAACCTTTTCTTTCAAGAAAACAAAGCCTTTACCTTTTATGACAGCGGGAGTGTCATTTCCAAATGAGACATTCTTTTCCTTTTCTAAGGCATTATATGAGTGGAGTTTTTCTTTGTCACCTGCCATGTGTTTTGAGCATCCACTGTCGATGTACCACTGGTTTTCTTGTCCATATGCATACAAGGCTATACCACATCTTTCTGTTTGATATTATTTCCTTCTCCATATCTTGGGATTTAATGGCGTTTTCTTCTTTTGAGATGTTTGCCGAAATTTTCTCCTACATTTAGATTCGTCATCTCTAAAATTGTTATAGATTGAGCATTCTATTTCATTTTCAAGAGGAGAAAAGTTATTATAGGAACTTCTCTTGATTCATGTTACATTCCTTTGATTTCGTGCTTCCCTATTCATGATGGTTTCGTAAGCAATGCATTGAGTGGCTTTGTGCCCAAAATTATGACATGAAAAACATTGCCCATTAAAGAAGTTCCTGCGACTATCGAATCTATTAACCTGGTGATTGTACTTCTATTGATATTCATCTTTGGAGAAAATTGAGTATGATTAGCCTGGGGTCGGTTGTGTCTTCTATTCATCCTTGGAGTAAATTGAGTATGATTTACCTGGTGTTTTTCTTTATGCCTTTGTTGGCAATTGTCATACTATTCACTAGTCTTTGTTGCATCGAGATAGCTTTTTGTTGAGGTTGATAGCTTCTGTAATTGAGATTCTTCTTTAGTATATCCAAGACCTGTATTTATGAGAGGAGAACGCTGAACTTTGATAATTTCATTTAAAGTTTCTGATCCTTTAGCAAATCTAAGATTGAGTAATTTCATTTTCTCACGATCCTTTCTTAGACCCACAATTTGACATTCTAGTTTTTCATTGTTTTTTTTCTTTTCAGCAAGTTGCTATGTCAAGGTATCTATAATCATATTCTTTTCTTCTAAACATATTTTGAGTTTAAATATTTCTTCATGAAGGTATTCCTCTTCTAAAACATCCCCAAAATTATCATCGTCATAAGCCATGAGAAGCTATAATCATTACTATTAAATAAACCATCACTATCCTCTTCTAAACTATTTCAAAAATCATTACTATCACAAGCCATGAGAAGTCTATAATCCTGTCCAGTTCCATCATCATCACTATTAGATAAAACATCGCTATCTTCATGAGTATAGTAACTCCTTTTATTCACAACTTGTTTTCTATTCCCTTTTGCATATTCCTTTCTTTTTTCATATTTATCTTTATGAGTACATCTAGCAACATAATGACTGACTCTGCCACAGGAAAAGCATTTGAAGGGTAGCTTACCTCTAAAACTTCTAGAACCCCATTGAAGCCTCTTGACAAATTTTACCTCATCTTCTTCTTCTGAAATATGTTCTGATTCAATGTATTCTTCCTTTCCTTTTGCTGAAGCTTTAAATGAGACTTCTCTCATATTTGATGGTCGTCCTTTTCTCATCTCAAAGGCAGTGAAGATTCTGTGAAGTTGTATCATAGTGATATTCTACAAATCCTATTTTTCTTCTTTGGAAGATACTTTGGATTCAAATTTGGTAGATAAGGATCTCAACACTTTCTCAACTAAGGTAACTTCCTTTATTTCGTCACCCAAATTCTTCATACAATTAACAACCTCATCTATACGTAAGAAGTAACTAACTATACTTTCCTCACTATGCATCTTAAGAGTTTCATACTGAATTCTGAGAGTTTGAAGCTTAACACGTTTTACCTAAGAGTCTCCTTTGTAGCGCAAAATGATTTTGTCCCATATTTCTTTGGCTGATTTGAGCTACATGACTTTGACAAAATCTGATTGTGACAGACTTCCCAATAAAGTATTGACAACTTTGGCATTGGTTTCATATCGCTTTTTACCTACCGCATCTGTAGGAATTACTGTTGGAAATGTATATCCTCCTTTCACAATTTCCCAGAAATCTGTTCCAAGCAATTGTAGAGAGGTTGTGGTTCTTATTTTCCAATAAACAAAGTTGCTCCCATCGAATATTAGCAGTCTGATGGATCCCATGCTTTCATGATTATTCATGTTGATGGATCTCCTTTCAAGTGATCAAGCTTCTTCAGAAGGACTTGCTCTGATACCAATTGTTGGAAATAATACTAAGACGGGAGTGAATCAATATTATCAGATCAATAATTTTAATTCCAAAACAAATTTTATAAGCTACTCCAATGAAGTGAACTAGCGTGTACACGTGATTGTGCTTAAAGAAACCAGCGTATATGTAGAGAACTTGTGATTTAGACAATTATCATGTGTTGAGATTAAACCAATATATCATAGAATTATTAGACAGTGTAGTAAAAGCAGAATAAAGCATCACACATAAGAAACACACATGAACGCCAAGGTTTAAGGTGGAAAGCCAATGTGAGTAAAAACCACCTACTGTTTTCGTCTCTATCTTATTTTAATAATAAGAAAATATGTTTACAATCTTGTACTGGTGTAGACTCATACCAGTAGACAGACTTCTACCTACAAAAGGTTACAACATTCTCTTGTTCTCTAGCTTCTACTGGAAGGGAACTACAACCCCCTAGCTCTTGTACTAGCCAATATGTTTACTAGTACGTAGGTGCTAGCTTACACAAAAACTCCACTTTTCCACGAGGGACCACGTTTCATGAATTTTTAGATTGGATACTCCTAGATTACAACACCACCATTTGAAGGCCTCGTTTCATCAAAATTTCACACTGGACCTATCAAAACTTTTAATCTTAAACTACATCAACCAATATTTAGTTAATTTGAATAATCAAATCATTGACACCAGAATGCTGTACTGAACCTAGAACCCTACATCATCATCTAGAACCAATTGCAACCTCAAAAATCATGCATTAGAATGTGTTACACAGTAAAATGTCACTGCCATCATGTCAGTCTCCCTACTGTGCTATAAAACCACATTCACCTATGCTCATGCTCCCTGAAATGGCTAAAAACCCTCTTTGCCTAAGTTAAATGAATCATCGCGTCTGTTCATTAAATAACTGCGCTGACCGGCGGAGGCTAGTGTAACTGCTGCGCTGCCAGCGCGGAAGCACACGTGTTTTCCGCGCTGGTCCGATTTTACGGACAGCGCGCCCACCGTTCGCACCCTCGAGCGCTGACCAGACCTCCTCTATAGTTGATCTGCGATGCCAGCGCGCCAGCCCAGTTTTGCACCCGCGCTGATCCTGTTTGGGCGAATTTGTTCTAACAGCCAAGCTTTCAGATCACTCCAGACTTGGTTGTTAGCATTGTTGAGGTTGCCATCCTTTCTCTGGCATGTCTGTTCGACTGACCATCCAATTATCTTGGGGGATAGCTCATCCTTTACCTATTCATGGAGACTCCTTCTCCTTTATAAGCCTCCTCCATTGCCCATGAGCAGCTAGTTTGGAACATATAGACTTTGATTGAGGAATTCTTAGTGCATTAGTGCTGCTCTTGGTAGGCATTTGGTGTGTTGTGTGAGGATTGCTTTGAGCTTGAGGAAGGTCATGAGCTTGTTGCCTTGTATGTGAGAGAGAGGCCTCTTTGACTTGGGAGATTTGCTTCAAAGGTGAATGCTTGGAAGACATGCTGGCTGGACCCTCTAGAGAAGGACTCAGCGTCAGGACTTCGGTTGTACCTTACTCTATTTTCTGATTAATAAAGATAGATGACTACTCTTATGGTTCCATTTACATTTGTTCAATGAATGATTAATGCAAATTGTATCTTTCCTGACCGATACATA
>APFE031601367.1:201285-222728 GCA_000404065.3 Pinus taeda | reverse complement strand
GGTGGCTAGCCAGGGACAAACCCCACAATGTGTGGGGAAACCCTTTGATCAAATCTTCTTTTATCTTCAATAATTCAGCAGAGAGAAATAGTACAATAAATCTGATTTATATCAGCAATAGCAAACCCTAGATCAGCAGCATCAGCATAAGTAGCTTCATCATCAAACTAGGGCAGACAATATCTCACAAACTGACCGTCGAATCGACTTGATTCCACCACCAAAAGTTGCGGCCTCCAGAGGAGGTTCATATGAACCTACAGCGTAGTTCAGATGAGGATATCTTCTAGTCCACGCAGGTCAAACTTTACTTCTGCAGTTGCAGCTTCAGTTTCAGCAGCTTCCTTCAAACTAGCGCAGTCGATATCTTGCAAACCGTCCGTCGGATTGACTTGATTCCACCACCAAAAGTTGCGGCTTTCAGAGGAGGTTCAGATGAACCTATAGCGCAGTTCAGATGAGGAGATCTTCTAGTCCACGCAGGTCAAACTTTACTTCTGCAGTTGCAGCTTCAGTTTCAGCAGCTTCCAGCTTCACATGTGTGAGGGAGAGACCCTTTTCTGCGCAGTAGAGAAGAGACGCTTTTCTGTGCAGTAGAGAGAGAGATATGTGATGAGATGAGTGAGTCCAAATGAGGAAAAGTCCTCCTATATTTATACACAACGTTGGTGTTTGAATAGATGCAACTGTTGGGCTTTTGAGCCTACATGAGTTGTAGGTCGGCTTGATAATAATTCCATAATCAAAATAAATTCATATCCCCATGAATACTTATCGGAATCGGATAATTTTTATATCAATCCTACACATCTCGACGAGAGGAATCTAATGAACATATTATCAGCCATGAATAAGATGACCCACATGAAGTTTTGCCCTACTTGCCAATTTTAACAAGAGAAGAGAGGTTTTGGCCCTGGCAGAGAGCCAACATCTTGTGTTTTTGTTCTTATGTTTTTGGTAGCAATTTGATGAAGTATACACACAAGCATTAATAAGAAGAAGAAGAAGATTAAGCTAACAAGAAAAGTAAAAGACTCCACAAATTGTTACCAAGTCAAGAAGAATCACACTACATAGAATTGCCCTTGATTCTTCAACATGGTATCAGAGCTAAGGTGACACATCAAGGAAAGGGCATCTCAAGAACACACATCACATAAAGGACATCTACAAAAGTTGAAGCATCAAGCCAAGAACTCTCAATCACTTCAAGGACAAGAAGGTCGACCATCTATCATTCGTCAAGGAAGACTACAAAGCAAGAAGAAGAGCCTTACACAAAGGCACCTACAAGAAGAGAAAATCAAAGAAGGATCTATATCAAGCTACAAGTCATCAAGCAAATATCATCATCAAGCAAGTCCACTTGGAGAAAGCAACTTGAAGAACATCAAGATCTAAGGAAGGCAAGCCATCAAGTCTTCAAGGAGAAAGCAAGTTTACTCCATCTCAAAATCTATCAAGTATATGTCTCCTTCTGAATATACATCAATGTCTTTTTGCAAAGAAAGCAACAAATTGGTAGGTACTAATAACTTTCTTGCATGGAAGAAGAGGACTGATTTACTTCTCAAGGAGAATGAACTCCTAGAACACATCAAAGGGAATATCTCGATCCCTCTAAGGAACAAACTCAAGCCTTAGCCAAGTACAATAAGGATGAGACAAGAGCTCAAAGGATTCTAATAGAATCCATCAAAGACTTTCTCATTCCTTATGTCTCCAAACTTGAAGCATCAAAAGAAATCTATGATAAACTAGTAGAGCTATTCACAGTAAGCATAGCTAGAGAAGTGATATCTCTTCGAAATGAGTTGTACAAGATGAAGATATCAAAGGAAGGAATAGCTCCCTACTTCATGAAGATCTCTAAGATGACGGATCAACTTCAAGAGCTAGGGAAGTCATTTCTAACAGAGAAATGACAACTATAGTACTCAATGCTCTACCTAAGGATTGGGGCAACTTCACATCAAGCATATATGCAAAGAAGGAAGCCACCCCACTAAGTGAAATGTGGTCTCTATGCAAGATAGAGGAAACAAGACTCAAAGAAAAGGAAGATGTGGGATCAAAGGAGCAAGCATTTGCTACCATGGCCAAGAGAAAGGGAAAATTTGGCAAATTTGGTCCGCGAAGAACAAACAACAAAGATATGTCCAAATTCCAATGCTATGGATGTAAAGAATATGGACACTACAAAAGGTATTATCCTAAACTAAAGAAGGACAACAACAACAAAAGAAAAAGGGAAGAAGCTCATGTGACTCAAGAAATGAAAGAAGAAGACAACCAAAAGAAGGAAGATCCTTCGGATCTCTACTATGACTAAGTCTACTTCTTTACTTAAGATCTTCTTTCAAAGTTTTGAGTAGTATAGGAGCATGTAGGAATAGAATAAAATTGCATGGCTAGAAACATCTTCTAGAATCTAGAAGCATGATGTACATAGAGTTCCAAATACTCATGTAGAAGGAGCATTTATAATCAAACAAAATGCATGGTTAGAAATATCTTCTAGAATATAGGAGCATGATAGATATAGTTCAAGATATTCATATAGAAGGAGCATACCTAGTATAGGTCCTCATCCACAATGAAAGAAAATTGATCATGATTAAGAATCTTAGAAGACCTCCATCATCAAAAGGAAAGAAACATTTGCAGGGTAAGGGTCTTCAAGATCCTATGATGGAATCTTCAAAAGAAGATTCATAAACAAAAGCAGATGTCTCATTGGGAGTCCCATTCATGGGATTCAAGAAAAGGGATGATATGAAGGCAAGCTAAGATGAAGCGAGAAGGGCCACACCATGGACAATCAATTGAAGCTAAGATGATCAAAGGAGAATCAAGATGAGGTATGTATGCATCAAGTTTAGTCATATCATATGTATATTATTGAGTCATGGAATTGTTCTATAACATGATCAAGTAGGAAAGAATCTCTTTCACTAATGACATGCTTGAAGGCATGTACTACAATGCAATGAAGGTCAACAAAAAGAAATACTCACATAAGGAGCATAAGATTGTTGACTAAGAAGCAAGTGAAGAAGGAATGTTGACTAGTCATGGAAGCAAGCAATGAAGAAGTGCTCCAACAAGGAGCATAAGGTGGTTGACCAATCCATTCAAGAAGAACTAAATTAATAAAGAGATCAAGCATGTGAAAAACACCATGATCACAAAGAATCACTATCTGACAAAGTTCCATTGAAGACATCTCCCGAAAGAAGGCAGGACAACTCTGACTAAGATAAGAAAAGGTCAAAGGACCCTTGACACCTATGAAGGCCTTGGAGATATGAAAGGTGCAGATAACTGATTCTACCCTACAAAGATGTCATGATGAAGAAGCCATCCAACAAATGTACCATTTAATGTTGAAGCAATATGAGGATGAAGTCATGAAGGGCTACTAGATCAAAGCATGGGAACAAGCAAATACAAAGAAGCATCCATGTGAAGAGTAGTCTGAAGCATATACAAAATGACAAGGAATAACCAAATGACAAGAGACATCGATATATGACAAGAAGGCCACTTTCCACGAAGGAAGCAATGACATGACTAATTAGGAAGGAAATCGATCGATGGATGGTGCCCTACCAGGAAGAAGTTTGAACAAAGATTTCATGACATCAAAGGAAAGAAGGAGATCAAGCAACTGGAGGACCCACAAAGAAGAAGTTGCTGATGAATGGACAAGTCCCTAGCTAAGAAGGAGTTATAACAAGTTCCCAATTCAAAGGAACTTAGACAAGTACCTTGTCAAAGGATACTTGGGCATGTCTTCCTCAATCGAGAGGGAGTGATAGACACAACATTCTTGTCTTGACTTGGGAAGAAAGAATGGGAGGATTGGGTAATCATCTGGCATCCAATACTCTTTGAGGATGTGTAGGGCATCCAAGACAAGAGTAGGCAAGAGGACCGATATTCTTTGAGGGATGTGAACCCAAGATAAGAATAGTCCTAGAAGGTCATACTTAGTGAACACTTGGGTGGGTATGTACCTTGAGAGACAATGACTAAGGTGTCTATAAGTCATTGGTCTCGCCAACATTGTGCTCTGATCTATTGAGAGATAGAGTTGTCAGTCAAGGCCTTATTGTGGAAACAATGTTGGTTACTATGATGCTATAATAGATGGATTGCCAATCTGGTTTCTCTTATGTGAATTCTTCAAGATTGAAACATAGCCAAACACCTTGTAATGTTGTATGAATACCTCCCTAGTTAAGAGGGAGTGTTGAAGGAAATGTAACTAGGTTCGGCCTTCATAAATGTACTTTTGATATTTGTATTTATTCAAGAAAAGAAATATTACTTTTATAATATATGTCAATGAGTTTCTTGCTCATTGAAATAGGTCTAGCACATGTTAAAGTTCTATAGGTCAGTCAAATGGTCAAAAGAAAATGCTGAAGATCTTAAGGGCATGTTACACCATGTATATGTTTGTATAAGAGTCAAAGGATAACCCTCCAAGCAAAGTCAAGTCTCCTCCAAGCATGTAACACCACCAAATAAGCCATCCGAAGCAAAGATAGCAAGTTGACATACAAACAGCTAATCGGCATTCAAGTCGGCCTAAAGGAAGGGCAATCCTCTATATATAGAGCTTGTCCACTCCTCCAAAGATAACGCATTCATATCTCTGAAATCTGTGAAGTAAAAGAGGCAAGTAAAGCGTAACGAAGGACAAAGACGAGGTCTCCACGTGCAGCAAAGAAGAAGGATACATAACCGAGCCTAAAAGGATTGTTCTAGGGCCAGTTACAGCGACACGTGCGAGGAAAGGAAAGTTGTCTTTGCGGTTATGACAGCAACAACAAACAGTCAACCATCTCTCATTGTTTGGGGCTAAATCTAAGCCTACAAGACCTCCTACTCAAGCATAGAAAAAGGGTACTCAAGTGAAGGAGAGAAGGGTATACATCATCAAGTAAACCTTGTGAAAATTCCTACACTGGAATCCCTATTGCAACAAACTGATGTTACTTCTCCTACTTGATTAAATCACACAAGTTATTTGCTATCTTCTATGGTAAATTTCGAATTAAATACATCTACAGCCTTCACTTAATTTATAGATATATATATATATATATATATATATATACAAAAACAAAATACTGAGCAAGAAAGAAAAATACACACACATGAAACAGTGATTTTTGCATAAATAGTCCTCGGAAAAACCCAATGCGGGAAAATCAGTGCAATAGCTCTGATGGTTTTTATTACTATGCAGTAGCAAAATCTGAATACATCATTGGATACCTCACAGGGTTATTCAGTTACAGAGAGAAACACTGGCAGAAGCTTTGTGAGTTTACCTCACACAATCAGTGAGTAAAGTCCCAGCTGTTCTGGCTACTGGATGAGATGCCCCTGGTAGGCTCTGCGCTACCTCTACATTGTCCCAGCGTCAACCCTTTCAGGCACTGCGTTACCCAGTTGGGAATTCGATCAGAAGCCCAGAGTCACTGCTCTCAGCCTCTCGGTCTCACACCCCGACTTCCGACTGTTGAAACTGAACCTCTGCTATGATTTTCGACCTTCTCTCTCTGCCTCTACGACATTTCTGTGTGGCTCTTCTAGCCCTGCGTCAGTCTCTACGACAAGGCTTTTGGATCACTTACTACCTCTCTCTGCTGATGTATCTCCAACTAAAAATCTCTCTCTCCAGAATCTGCTATCCCTGCCCCTCAACTGCAAGAGATTCCTTCAATCGACTTTTCCTCCTGAGAACTTCTCACTTCAGAAAATCAATTTCTCTCAATCTCTCTATGTGTTTTGCAAATGATCCTCAAGTCCCTTCTTATATCTTCCTGTTGAACAACCAACGACCTAGATTAAAACATAATCAAAGGCTCAGATCGATTTGACTTGATCCATGGCTTTTTCTAGAAGTTTCACCCCTGATTAGATTAATACCCACTAATATTTTAATTTTCCTAAGTTTAGACTTAGGAACCCCATTAAAAATATTAATTATTTTAATAAAATAACTTCTGGGTGGAATTTCCCAAAATGTTTTTTGGGTTCTTTGCAATACCTGTGCCCAAGCCTCCCTGCAAAATTTGAGGCTTAGAGAACAACCGATGCTACCCCAAATCAAAACTCCCTCTTAGCGAGTAATGTACTTTAGCAATACATTGCCTCTCTGCATATTGCTCTGACTCTGAAGCATCGTCTTTGCACTGCTGATGTCTGATCTGCTGTCCACCAACCACTGCACTATTGCTGCTACTGTACTGCTACCTTTGACACTGCCACTGCCAATGCTACATTTGTACTGCATCTCCCTCTCAAACATTGCATCTACTATGCTACTAGCACTACCACTGCTAACACTGCTTCCGTACTGCAACCCAGTTGCTGAGAGAAGCAACTGAAAACACCCAAAACTGGACAAGTATCCAGTGGATACTCCCCGGTGCTGATATCTTGACTGTTGTTAGTCCCATTCTGCCTCTAAATCGACTACGCTACTGAAGCTCTGCATTGTGCCTCCTTGCACTGTTGCCTCTCTTCTCTGCATTGCTCGGTCGCTGGCTCTCTTAGCCATTGCATCTGTCGAATCAACACTCTGTGGCACCAACTGAAACTCCACCATTTTGCTACTCTTAATCATGGGCTCCCGTAGCAAGGTGAAGATCCAAGAGGTTGGCTCCTCAAGGATCCTGCCCATCTGTAGTCCTTCCCACTACAACTCTCTATCAACCTGCCTCCCTCTTGGAGGTATCTCGACTGTCATGGCAATCTCCTCCTTGTCAATCTTTGCGGCTACAACTTTTGGATCATGCTTCTCATCCTTGTCCTTTTTCTTCAAAGGACATTGGGATGCATAGTGGCCATCTCGCCACATCTGAAGCACTTCATCTTGGAGACGTCCTCCTTACGTCTTTGTTTCCCGGCTGTCCCTTCAATGCAAGGGTTGTGATATCCTCTTCCTCCACTTTGGGCTTCAACCCACTGCTGTTGTTGTTGCTCCCATCAAGTTTTACCTTGAACAAGTCTCTCCTCAGCTCTTCTTGTTTCAGAGTTGCCCACATCTCGTCCCTATTTGGCAATGCTGCTCTGCCCAAGATACTCTGGACAAAGATCTTCCAATCATCTAAGACGGCGTTTAGATCCAATCTCACTAACTCCGAGTCTTGAGGAGTCTGTCCCGCAGCTGACAGCTCATCACGGGTCTCCTTCAATTTCGTAAGGAACGGATCCACTCACTCCCCTTTCTGCATCTGAGCAGATCTCAGCTTCTGCTCTAAGTACATCTTTCATTGCTCGGAAGTTCCCTGATATAATGTGGCCAAGACATCCCACATTTCCTTTGCTTGCAACGTGGCACACCACGTGATCCTTGACTCCATCTAGGATCATCCTCTTCACCTTAGCCATCCCAGCCTTGTACTTTTTTAGCAGATCTGCATCCGCAAGTTCAGACACCACATTATCATCGTACATCTTGAGGGCATGCTTATCAAGCAGGAAGGTCATCCTAGCCTTCCAGATAGCATAGTTGGAAGCCCCTTCCAACTTGTCCTGATCCCTCAAGCCACTGGTTGCCACCTCCTCAAACTATCGAACAACTCCCTATTTCTCCCTACTGCGTAGCTCCTGGGCTGACTCACGCACTCCCTGATGGAGCTGGGAAGTTGTTGCTCCTCTGCTACTCAATAATTGAGAAATGTTGATTTCAATGTTGCGAAAATTGGCATCAGGATAAAATTGGCAAGGGTTCGAAAAACCAAAAAATTAGTAAAATATCGGTAAAAATCGACAAACATCGGCAAAATTAAGATACAATCAAAATATTTGTAAAAATCGAAAAACATCAACTAGGCCAAAAAATCGTGATTTCGAGATAAAATCGAGATGTTCACAACACTAGTTGATTTCCTCATCACGAAATCACTGAGGAAGTATTCCCTCACCATACTCCACTGCTTCTTTCTTCTAACGTCTTTTCAGCCTGGCAAATCTACCTACTGAAAAATTTGCATCCACCAATTGCTCCTCACGTTGAGGCTAAGCACTGCTCCCTCTACCACCACAAAATTCGAACTAGAAGCTCTTTCTCTCCGTCAACTCACTTAGAGAGAGACTCTCTTGGATTTTCGACCCTCTAGTAGGAACTGTGCAAACCCTCTGGGGTTTCAACTTGTTGCCTCCTGCAGCTTTTCGATTTCCCCTTCTGCTCAACGCTGGTGTTTCTGGTTCTGCTCCTCTTGTTTCTCCTACACTAGCTTTGATACCATGTGAAAATTCCTACACTGGAATCCCCACTGCAGCAAACCGATGTCACTTCTACTTGCTTAAATCACACAAGTTATTTACTGTCTTCTACAGTAAATTTCGAAGTAAATAAATCTGCAACTTTCACTTAATTTATATATATGCAGAAACAAAATACTGAGCAAGAAAGAAAAATACACACATAGGACAAAGTTATTTTTGGACAAATAGTCCCCAGAAAAACTCAATGCGGAAAAGTCAGTGCAGCAGCTCTAAGGGTTTTTCTTATTATGCAGAAGAAAAATATGAATACATCATTGAATACCTCACAAGGTTTTTCAGTTATAGACAGAAATATTGGCAGAAGCTTTGTGAGTTTACCTCACACAACCACTGAGGAAAGCCTCAGTTGTTCCAGCTAATGGATGAGATGCCCCTAGCAGGCACTGTGCTAGTTCTGTGTTGCCTCTACGTTGTCCCAGTGTCAACCCTTTCAGGCACTGCGTCACCCAGTTGGGCATTCGATCAAAAGCCCAGAGGCACTGCTCTCAGCCTCCTAGTCTCACACCCCAGCTTCCGGTTGCTGAAACTGACCCTCTGCTCTGATTTTCGACTTTCTCTCTCTGCCTCTACGTCACTTCTGTGTGGCCATTCTGGCCCTGTGTCAACCTTTGCGTCAGGCTTCTAGATCACTCATTGCCTCTCTCTGCTGATGTATCTCCAACTGAGAATCTCTCTCTCCAGAAGCTGCTATCCCTGCCCCTCAACTGCAAGACATTCCTTCAATTGTTTTTCCTCTTGAGAACTTCTCACTTCAGAAAATCGATTTCTCTCAATCTCTCTGTGTGTTTTCCAAATGACCCTCAATCCCTTCTTATATCTTCCTGTTGGACAACCAACGACCTAGATTAAAACATAATCAAAGGCTCAGATCGATTTGACTTGATCCATGGCTTTTTCTAGAAGTTTCACCCCTGATTAGATTAATACCCATTAATATTTTAATTTTCCTAACTTTAGACATAGGAACCCCATTAAAAATATTAATTATTATAATAAAATCACTTATGGGTGGAATTTCCCAAAACACTTTTTGGATTCTTTGGAATACCTATGCCCAAGCCTCCCTGCAAAATTTGAGGCTGAGAGCACATCCGATGCTACCCCAAATCAACAAACCTCCCATAAGTGCGAGAATCTAGAGCTGTTGTACAATCACTTCAGCCTACACCTACATCTCAAGAAGGATCTCATTTGAAGGAAGGTGTCTACATAAGTGAAGGATATCTCTAAGTATAGAAGAGAAGCATCTCATCTAGAGCAAGTGCAACAAGGTTTACTAACAATTGAAAGAAGAACAAAGCGCCAAAAGGAGGAGAATGAAGTGTCGGGGAACAAAGTGCGGTGGAAGGAAGTGTCGGGGAACAAAGTGCAAAAAGGAGAAAGGACTTGACTTGTGCTTGGAGGATATTCTAGTCAAGGGTCTAGGGTTTGGCATTGATCGATGAGAAGCTTCAATAAGAGAAACTTAGTAAAGGGTTTTCCTCTCAAGAGAAGAGAGGTTTTGGGCTTTGGCCCCTAGCAGAGAGACAACATCTTGTGTTCTTCTTCTTATCTTTTTGGTAGCAATTTGATGAAGTACACACACATGCATTAATAATAATAAGAAGAAGATTAAGCTAACAAGAAAAGTAAAAGACTCCACAAATTGCTATCAATTCAAGAAGAATCACACTACATAGAATTGCCCTTGATTCTTCAACACAAACCTCTGAAATGGAAGGACTTTGCTATCATCGAGACAAAACTTCCAGTTGTTAAAACCCAGTTAGAAGAAACCCAAAAAGTTGTCCATACTCCAAAAGAAAATCTAAATAATGCAAGAAATTATATCAAGCAGCAAGTTGGCCGAAACAGAACCGAGAGAGAATTTAAAGTTGGAGAATCGGTATTTGTCAAACTTCAACCTTACAAGCAATTGTCCTTAAACTAGAAGGGAAAAAACAAATTGGCACCAAGGTTCTATGGACCGTACCAGGTCAACAAAAAGATCATCCAACATACAATTTAAGCCTTCCTGATAAAAGTCGTGTTCACAACGTTTTCCATGTATCCTATCTTAAAAAGAAACTTGGCGAACATCAATCAGCACAAACAACACTTCCGACCTTAGAAGGAATCATCTCCATCAGGGAAAATAAGTTACGATCACGAGTAATCAAAGAATACCTAATCAAGTGGAAGGACCTACCAAAAGAAGAAGCTTATTGGGAGACAAAGTGTTTTGTCAACAGCACCCGTCGTTACATATGCTTTGAGGACAAAGCATCTTTTCAAGAGGAAGGCAATGTTATGCAAAAATTAATCAAATATGTAGATTAATTAGGCAAAGGGCATGATTAAAGATCATGCCCATTCATCAAGAGGCACCCGAGGCAGTATTTAAGCCAGGGGCCTCCCACATTTGTAACCATCAACCATTCAATATATGTGTGTGTGTGTGTGTGTGTGTGTGTGTGTGTGTGTGTGTGTGTTTCTTAATTTTAATGCTCCAGAGTTCTTGTTCCTAAAGTCCAGAGGTTGGAGTTGTATTAGCTGAAGGTGATCAGTATCCCTTGGCATATCAACTAGGAGCAATTACAAGTTTTGCAACATCTCTTTTGTTGGAGGTTGAACTATGTCTTGAAGACCGAAGCTACATGTTGAAGCAATTAAATATATTGTGGAGAGAATTTCTAAGTTTCCTCTTCTCGTGATGCGTGTAAATTCCTTGAAGGTCATTAAAAATAAAGTTCAGATTTTGCCTCAGAATTCTAGGAATTAATATTTCTTCACTATGTTCATGATATGTTTGACGAAAGTCTAAAGTACCTTTCTGAAGTTGTTTTTCAGAGTTTACAGGCAAACTATTTGAAGAAAGACGTCAAAGAAAATGTTTAAAAGTTTTAGAAACATTTGCTTGAAGTTTGCTTGGGTATACCACATTCATCCTGTGTGGAATACCCTGTTTCCCAAACAACATCAAGAAGAACTGAATGACAAAGAACTTCCCATTCCTCCCCAAGGAAGAAGGGCATACATTTCTGGATGATTAATCAAACACAACGAGGGACAAGCATCCTGTGTGAAAATTCGAGAATCCCGCCTGAATCTACTACTGCAAGAACTGATTAAACTTCTCCGATTTGTTAATTACTAAAACAAATTATTTACTGCTTCCTACAACAAATATCGAAGCTAATATAACTGCAGCCTTCACTCAATTAATTAATTTGCCCAAAACAAGAACATAACAATAGAGAAAGATACACACAAGTGACATAGTATTTTTTTAACAAATGTCCCCAGAAAAACCCAATGCAGGAAAAAACCAGTGCCATAGATTTGAGATTTTTATTATTATGTAGAAGTATCCTGAATACAACTCTGGATGCCCTCCTGGCAATCCAATTACAGAGAAAATCACTTGGGAAGAAAGACTAGTGAGATTACCTCACTCAACACTACCGATCCTGATTGGTCCAGCAGTTGAACTGCGAGTTCCCCGACTACTTCTGCGTTGCCCCTACATGGGCCCTGCGTCAGCCTCTAAGTCACTGCGTCAACCCAACTGAGAATCGATCTTCCTTCAGGAGCCTTATCCAGCCCTCCCGACTGAGAAACGTCAGCTCCTTCAACAAATTTGGACATTTGCGCTGGAAGTTGTTGCGCTGCTCTACGTGGGGCTTGCGTGAGCCCTTCCTGGATCTGCATCACCCTCTCTACCCTTTGTGTTTCCTCCTCTGTGCATCTCTCCACCTCTCTGCTGAGTATTCTTGGCTTCCTTAAATAATCTCCTTGTTGACATTCAACAGCCCAAATTAGAAGTTAACCAATGGCTAAGATCATTTTTGCTTGATCCTTGTCTTCTTCTAGAAGTTACACCCAAAACTTATATTAATACCTTTTAATTGTTTTATTTTCCGAAATTTAGACTTAGGGTCTTTCTAAAAATAATTAATTATTTTAATACAACTGTTTCTAGGTGGAATTTCCCAAAAAGCTTTTTGGGTTCTTTGGAATACATGTGCCTAAGCCTCTCAGCAAAATTTGAGACATCCGATGCTACCAGAAATCAACATCCTGGTGATATGATGTAACAAATTCAGTCTTTGATTTGTTACCAGATTAATCTAGGTTAGATTACCCAACCTAAATTAGATTGTTATTAGTGGTCAACCAAAGGTTTCTAATGTCCACATGGTTCTGCTTGAGAAGGCTGTTTGTCTATCACAGTGCATAAGTCTACATCAGGCTTTATCTTCTAAAAAAGCATAATTTAGAAGCAAGAAAAAATGAATCGTGAGTCACATAATGAGAGCGTCCAAATTTATGATACTTCATAAAATTTGATGTTGAAAACGTTGTTCATAAGAGTAAAAACAATACCTATTCCAAAAGTAAAGTTTGTTAAAATTAATTGACACATGTTACAATGAACAAATGCATGGATTAATTAAATTTACAACTGAATTTCCACAAAAGATATAATAATTATCTACAATGTCTAAAACAAGGAAGAAAAGTGTAGATGTTTTAGATGCTTGTAAACATGAGAACTGTATAGATTCGATAGTAAAAGTCTAAGGGATCATATTATAAGATTAAGTCGTATAAATTTTTAAACCTACACAGAAAGATATACTATGAAGCATATGCATCAGCCATATGCCACTTACCGCTATACCTTCCATTCCCAGATCCACCAGATGCATCTTGCTCCTTTGACCAACATTGAGTTTCATCAACAACTGTAGTTTCTAGCTCTACTTTTTCTGCCTGCACAATCAGAGAGCAAGAAAAAACTGTTTATCAAGATACAAATAAATGTCAAATATATTAAAGTACACAGAGAATAATGTAGCAGAAGGAACACCATTTCATCATAACTTTGCTGGCTTCAATGTGCAAACCACACAAGAATCCAAAGGAATTACAATACCTTCATGCATATCCTTGTCCATAAAATTCCATGTATTTGGGGAGTCACTATTACATCTATTCCAAATATCACTTTTATTGACTTAAATGCTTGTTAACAAATAACAATACTATTCTGTCTTTAGCATTTTTTGAGTTAAAAGCATAAAGACCAGAATATGACGAAGACTTGCAAGACATCCAAATAGATCCTAATGACATAAGACCAAAATATTATGCCCAGTGCCCTTCATACATTACATGAATGACTGTAACATCTACATAACATGCATTTAGTTGTACAACCCGGACCAAGGTTTCCAAAACGCTGTTAGCAAGGGACTTAATTTTCTAGCAAAAAATGGACAACTATAGCGAGATAGGTAAAATCTATGTCAACTATATCTCTAAATAAAAAGGAAGACAAATTTTCAGAGTCCACTAATTTACATCCTATCAATATTTTCTGCAACTTTGAACTAAAGTTGTGATGTGGTAACAAAGATGTTTAGTTTTCCTATAATTTTAAAAATGTTTTCCATTAAGTGATCTGTTAAAGAGAAGCATCCACCATGGAATTCAATTTGGATAGATTAATCCACCTTTTGACAAACCAATCCTCTAGAATGCACCTTAAATCACTCTTTCTCTTGTTTCCTTGCAAGTTCAGGAATAGCTTATCACATTGACATTCAATGCATTAAAATCTCAAAAGTGGGGAAAGTAGGGACCAATACATGGAGAATGAGTATTCACTGAATTTTACAAGTAAAGAAAAACAAGAATATACAAGATACCTGAATTCTGGGTACCAAACAATGTCAGAATCTACAGAAATCAACAGTATGTTTTGGTATATCTAAGTTTAGATTGAGTCTTTCTAAATTGTGACATGCAGATGAAACAAAATGAAAGATGGAAGAACTTGACAATATGAAAGAGATACTACTAATTTCATCATCGGGATCTTTTACCAACAGAAAGGCTTCTTGTGATAGAATATGCATAATGGTCATAACTACTAGAATGTCCTTTAGACCAATGCTATACTACTAATTTCATCCTCGGGATCTTTTACCAACAGAGAGGCTTCTTGTGATAGAATATGCATAATGATAATAACTACTAGAATGTCCTTTACACTAATGTTACACCAGTGTTGATAATATCGGTATTGGCAAAATATCGGCGAGGGTCCAACAAACATCTTATCGGCAATATCAGCAAAAATATCGGCAAACATCGACAAGCATAAAAAATCAATTTTTTCAAATTCTTAAACATAGCCGATATTCTCAAAATATGGCGATATTTTTGCCGATATTTTCAAATATAGCGATATTTTGCCGATATTTGACAATATTTTGAAAATATCGCGATATTTTCTCGGCGATATATCGTTTCGCTGAAAATATCGCGATATTTTCGAATATCGCCGATATTATCAACAGTGTGTTACACTACTAATTTCATCCTCGGGATCTTCTACCAACGAAAAGGCATAATGTGATAAAATATGCATAATGGTCATAACTACGTGAATGTATTTTAGCCAATGTTTTAGAACTCAGACTCAACCTCATAATTGGTTGTTGAAATTTCTAAGTCTGACATGTTAGAAATCCCTACTGCATTATCTGGTTTAATAATTTCTCCTACTTGTTCATTCCATTAACAAGTTATTTATAAATATAAATACTGAAATAAACACAAATGCAACCTTAACTCATATACAGATCAACCACTGAAATATTGAGACAAACACACAAGGGACACCGTTATTTTTGGACAATCGTTCCCAGAAAAACCCAATGCGGGAAAATTGGTGTACCAGTTTTGAGGGTTTTATTATTTATGCAAATTCTTGAGTACAACTAGGGTGTCAGAAATGGCTCACCCAACAAAGATTGTTACACAGCAGTAATACCTCTTCTCGGAGACAGATATTCAGCTTCTCAGCTCTAGTCTATTTCACGAAAATCCTTCCGGCGCTTCCTCTTAGCTCTGTGTCAGCCCTGCTAGCCTCAATGTAGCTCCTGAAGTCTCTGCATCAGCCTCCTAGCTCTCTGTGTCAGCTTTTGGCCCCTCTGCGTCACCTGCGCAGGCCTCTCTGCCTCTGCGCAATCCCCAGCTACCTTTGCGCAGTCCCCAGCTGCCTCTGCATAGCTCTAGCTGCCTTTGCATCAACCTCCTCGGTCTCTGCGTTGACCCTTTGGCACTATCCCTGCCTCTCTGCTATGTCCTCACTGCCCCTCCCTGCAACAAATCACTTGTTGTAATTTTCTCAACCAGCCCCGCTCCAGAAAATCGAACTGACTAATCAATCTTGGTGTATCTCCAACTGACCCTCAAGCCTCCTTTTATACTTTTCCTGTTGAATCTTCAACGGCCGAGATTAAGTCTCTAATCAACGGCTAAGATAAGATTTGGCTTGATCCATGTCATTTAGAACATTCTCACCCAGTTATATATTAATACCCATTAATATTTTAATTTTCCTAAGTTTAGACATAGGAACCCCATTAAAAATATTAATTATTTTAATATCTCTCCAACCGGATGGAATTTCCCCAAACCATTTCTGGGTCTCGGAGATCTTATGTGCCTTAGCCTCTCCACCAATTTTCATGGCTAGAGCACATCCGATGCTACCACAAATCAGCATTGGTCAAGGGTCAACTCAGACCCACAATCAGACTCAGATTGACTCGGATCGATCTAATTTCAATGGATTTGGTTTATTAAAATATACATAAAATATTGAATGTTGATGAAAAAAGTATATTTTAAAGATTCCAACCATGATTCCAAAAAATTATTGAAATTTTGAAAGAAAGCGTTATGAATATTGTCAAGATTTAAGGCAATAAGTTTCAAGGTGATATGAAGAATAAATCTAGCAAAATGGTTTCAAATTTGTTCAAGAGAATAAGAGTGAGTGATGGACCCTTTTAAATGGCCATATGGAGTCAACTAATGTCTCCCCTGAAAAGATATAAGTGGATCCAAGGTGATGACTACGGTTGTCCACTACAAACCCTAGAAGAATATTTAATACTCTCACAAGCTTCAAGATAAAATTCAAGGGAAGATTCTCCACCAGAAACCTTCATAGGCTTTAAAAGAAAGGGTCTATCCAAGAATAATATAAAGAGAATGTACCCTCACCACTAGATAAGTACATTTACACTTAATAACATTCATAATAAATCCGCAAGACTTGAAAAGACCACTTATTCAAGAAATCGTTGTGCATCCATAAACCCTAGCCATGAAAATCCATAGAAGCTACAAAGCCATCCACAAATCATCCCTTCAATGGAGTGCATTTAATCAGATATCAATAGCTCCAATAAAAGGACAAAAGATCTCCAACAAAATTTCAGAAATTCAGAATTTGCTAAGGGATTTCTTCCCCAATCGAACCGTGAGAAATAATGAGGAAGTGCATCTTTATTTATGGGGAGACGGTCAACTTCATTTACAATTAAATATTAATGTTTCAAGAGAAAGCCCCTAATCTAGCCTACGGAGGAGTCAAATGCCCTCTTCTCTAATTAATTAATTCAAAGCCCATAAAGAAGGGTTGTCCACGCCACATGTACAATGAAACCACGTGAAATAACCTTCCAAATCTTCCTCCACATGTGGATATGTGGGCCTTCAAGGTACAACATGTATCCTTCCAAAAGGTGGAAAAATTCCAACAAACAACTTAAGAGGCACCCCTCAAATCCATTTCAACATCAAAGCTCACAAAATTCAGCTCAAATCAAATTTGTAGGTTGGTTCAAGCATCTAAGAAGATCATTGTCCCCACACACACACAAATAAATATATATACATCAACATTTTTCCATTAACATGATTTGCTCTCCAAAGTAGAAACAATAGATGCCCCAACAATCTTCTAACCATGCCAAAATGAGTTTCCACTTGGATTCATCTTCTTCAAGCTTCATAGACTTTTCCTCATAATGCTACTTAAGTAGTGTAGTGTCAGCCTTGTCAAACAATTTCATTTCTACCTCTTTCTACTCTAGGTGTTTGTCTAGTTTTTGCAACTCCTTGCCCATCTCATTATGTCACCTCACCTCCATCACCTTCCCTAGATTCACCACTTCTAACATCAATAGCTTGCAAATATGCAATTTCTGTAATAGCTTCATCAGATGATAAACAAAAGCACTAGATCTGGTAGCCATGGTAGTTTGAAAATTCATTATATCTGGTAATATTCCCAAGGCAACCTACCCATGGTCTATTAAGAGTTCACAACCACCCTCCTATTTTTGTTTTTAGTCAATGTATTGCTTCACAAATTACCAAAAGGGATATGGCATCCAATGAAATAAATAGGATTTGTTACCCACCAATAGTGTGTGACCCCATAGGAGAAAATTTTACCCAACTGCTTAGGAGGCATAAGACAAGGTTTCGATCACCTAATAAGTTCCCCTAGACTAAGGCCAGGCGGGGTGGGAATTTAACTAAGGGAACATGATTCACCTAGGAAAAACATTATAAACGATAAAGGGGTGAAAAATGGGTCATCTCCTAGGCTCATGAAAAGTCACCTTCAATATATAAGGTGAAAAGTTCTTAAAGTGACTTTATAAAATTAAAAAATGTGAAATGGCAGTAAAAGTGGCCATAAAGTTATAAAAGGGGAAAAGTGACGAGTCACTCCTCATTTTGTCATTTTCCATTTAAGAAAAATGATTTTTGGAAAGCTTTTCGAGAAAAGCTTAAGGTTTGAGGAACCCTAGCCGCCATTGTAAAATTCGGTGTTGAAACTATGCACCTTAGTTGGTTCAAAGAGCGGAATCACTTAGATTTAGCCATTGTGTTTCACTAAAGAAGAAGATATGCGGAAGATAATGCAAGTAAAAGTGTTCTCAGTTGATTTTATCTTCTGATTTTGTGTGTTCTATATATCTTCTTAAAGGTGGAAATTCGAAGACAAATCTGGAGCCAAGGTTACTGTTGAAGAGAGGTCAAGTTTTACCCCCGTTTGCTGGATGAGTTCACTAAAATAAAGGCTGAGTTTGAAAGAGAAAGGAAGGTCAAGTTTTGGGACCCCTGTAGCACGAGTTTCCTTTTTCAAGTGGGTTGAATAACCTTCCTCACTTGTTGGGTCGAAGTCTGCATTAAAAGGGGATCAATTTATCTGTTGAACCAAGGTCGAGTTTTATCTTTGCTGGCTGTGTGTACAAATACCTCTGTTTGCTGAGAAAAGTGTGCTCAAAAAGGGGACATGTTCCTTTGTTTATCCCTGTGGGAGCTGCTGGAAATGATCAGAGTGTTGGGGCTTGGTTTATTGCTCAAGTGTTGAAGTGTAAAAGTGCTAAAGTGGACCAATATTTCCTTGCTTTCTTGCTGGATGAGTTGATATACCCATTCACAGTAATGCATAGAGGCCGACTACTTGTTGGGGAAGTCAAATCCTTGCTGGAAGTGGGTCGAATACCTTGCCGAAGTTGTCCATTACATATACTGAGGTGTTGGATATCTATTGCTGGAGCAGACTGTGAGTTGTAGGGCAGCACACATATCAGGTTCCAGTGTTCTCTTAGCCTAGTGTATCATTTGTCAAGTGATGTCATGGCTGTAAACTCTTGAAGATTGATGTGAAATTTCTGAATATGTATTTTAGTGGAGAATGTTGATATATTGGCTATCCCTATTGTTATCCATGAAGTTAATGCTTGCTGAGTTAATATGAATATTATACCATTGTTCTGAAGTATTTTCATAAGCACATATTTTGGCATTATATGGTCGTTTAAAAAAGGAAAAACAGAGATGCACCTACAGCCATGTGCCATTTAACTATTTGACGAAATGTGCCATTGAACACACATTCAAAACACAGAGGTTTTAGGGGAAAATTTTGAGATATCTCAGTGGGGTATCTTACAGTGGTATTAGAGCATGTTCTTGGACAGTTGTTGGGTTTGAAGGATGGGCTTTGACAGAGATTTGATCAGTATTGTGAACATTGCGATCAGGATTAAATCGGCTATGGTCCGAAGTCAAAAAAGATTGGGAAAATCGGGAAAAAAGGGGTAAAAATCGGCGAAAAATCGGCAAATACAAAATTATTCATTTTTTTTCATTTTTTTTAATATTTAAAGCATCTACAACATAAAATAAATGCATTGACACATAAATATGATAAAATAACTAATATATAAAATGTGTAATATCATTTCTAGTGCTACATCACACATAACAGTGAATCATGTCCTGAATACTAATTCTTGAGTCCCAACTCAGCCTCAAAATATCAACAAAAAATATAATAATGTATCAAATATCATGAGCCATAATGTCATATACCATGAAAGGAACAAAATAACTAATACTATTGATTTCCTCTGCCCCTCTTGTGAAAAAATGCAATAGCTTTCCCTCTAGATGTAGATGGCGGTGGAGTTGACAATGTACTTTGTTGTGCTCTAGAAGTTGAAGAACTAGGAGCTATAGGAAGTAGACCACATCCTCTATTGGTCACATGGGTAGCTTAGGTAGGTCGTGTCGCCTCCTCCTCCTCCTCCTCTACCCCCTCCACTACCTTCTGCTCCAATCAATCAGCGGCCGACTCCATGATAGGCCTCTCGGCCTCAACCCTCCATACATTAGTGGTGTCAATTCCATCCAATGAGATGGCCTCCACATCAGGTGTCCTTTCAAGTTGCCTCGCCCACAATCGAAGATTGTAGTAGACGTAGACCATGTCATTAAGTCGTTGGGACCAATGTTTTAAAACTCCAACTCCGACTCGGCCGAGGGTCGACTCCAACTCTGTATCGACTCGGCCGGCTCGATTTCAATGACTCGGTCGTTGTAAAAAATACATTAAATATGTTTTTATAAAAAAACATAATTTTAAAGATTTTCATTCATGTTTCCAAACACACAGCATTAGAATATAGATAGAAGACAACATATGATCAAAGTAGGCTCATGAATATATACATTATATCAAAATGGCACCCAGTGCACTATCCAATACATACATGATGATGATATAGAGATCAAAACAAAAACACATAACCAAGGAGGCTAGAAATGGCCTCTACAACAAAAGTAAATTATGACTAGTACTACTAGCTAGTGGCTACTGCTAGAGGAGCCAAGATCATCTGGATTAACCATTGGTAGCATACCTACATGCTTCATAGTTTGTAACTCATTTTTAATCTTTTACCCTCATCAATCATCTTAAACCATCTCACCAAGATGGATGTTAATAGATGTATTCATGAGAAACTACAAAAGCAATTTGTATGTGACACAGATCAAGATATAGGATCCCTAATGCCAAAACTTCTGCATCCACATCTACATGCAGTCATGACCAACCCATCTACACCCCATAGAATATGTTGTGGCTATTCTCTAGTTTTAGGATCCCTTGAGGCAACTTCAAGTTTGTTCCCATCAACTTTGTAATATGTATAAAGATAAACTGCCATCTTCCAAGAGAGAATTGCACCTATAAACATTCTAACTAGGATCACATGTCTGATCAATGTTTAAATTTCATGTGCCCTCTTTATTACATGGTTCTTAGATAGTATCATTGTTTACTTAGAAATTCACATTGTTCCTTGAGGAATTTTATACAATGAAGGCAACAGATGTCTTGCTCCATTCTTACAGGAAATTTCATGTTCTTGGCAAAAAGTTCACAACATTAGATCCTCTCAAATTGCCAGCGCCAGACTCATCACTTTCTATTTCCAAGCACTAAATGATTCATGCCACAGGAAGCCGAGTGAACAAGTAAACAACCTATAAAAACAGCTAGCTAATGTGGAATTCATGTGTCCACCAGCTTTTAGCACAAATCTCTTCACCAAAAAGCAAGTAAAAAAAAATCGTTTTTTTTTAGTTTTCAGGCCACTGTTACTGAGCCGACCGAGTAGGCTTGGACTCGGCCGAGCCGGCCGAGTTGTCTCGGTAATAACCCGGTCGGCCAAACCGGTTTGATGGCCAAGTCAACCCAATGAAGGCTTGACTCACACCAACTCAGCCGAATCAGTTCCGAGCAGGCCGATTCTTACAACAGCTAACAACTCAGTCGGCTGAACCGGTTTGATGGTCGAGTCCCGGTGAAGGCTTGACTTGGACCAACTCGGCTGAATCAGTTCCGAGCCGGCTAATTCTTGAAACAGTGGTTGGGACTACAACCTGTACAACGGTCATAAATTAATAAATTATAA
>APFE031601367.1:187637-200702 GCA_000404065.3 Pinus taeda | reverse complement strand
CCTGTACAACGGTCATAAATTAATAAATTATAAATAATAAAATAATAATTATAAAAAATATTGTTTAATGAATTCAAAAAATTAATTGGAAATTTGGAACATTTTAAGTTTTAACCTGTTGCACTTCTTGGTGTGTATTTTTTCAAATACACTCCAGTTGCGCTCGCATCCGGAGGAGCTACATGTTTGGCTAAGCACTCGAATGGAAAACCTTTGGAGATTGGGTATTCTACCACCATGCATCTACAACAAATAAGATAAACATAAGAAAAAAAATGAAATTTGAAAGTTGAAGCAAAGTATGAAGTTATGAACTAAAAGAGACAATGAAATTTGAAACAAACTAAATCTTACCTGCCATTTTAGTCTTCCTATCAACCACAGTCATTTCAAAACTAAATGTGCCACCTGCCATCCTGTATATCTCCATTTCTTTGGAGATTTCTGCACGTTCTACTAAAGAGAGCACCATCTCCCAGGCATCATTGACCATTATGGAACTGTATTCCTCCACCATAGCATCTACCCATACTTGATGTTGAACGGCCTCCTAAAAACTAGAGGGTTCTCCAACCTGAGCTACCAAGGCTTGGTATTTGTCTGGCTATCAACGCTCCCTTTTCTTGTTTTTGGGTGCCCCGACAAAATCCTCTACATCTCGTAGTACCTGTCGAAGTTCTCGGCTCGTTCTACCACTAGTAGTGGGTATATCTATCTATTCCTCCTCTCCCTGAGGCTCCACCTCTAGATTTTTGCCTTTAGGAGAAATACTAGCGCTAGTTCCTGCTGGTCGAAGTGGCTGGACTAACGGATCCTTTGACTGCTCTTCGGAAGGCATTTCTTGAGATTTTCTGAAAGCTTTGTCCTCCATGAACTTTACATTTCGTCGAATTACGATCTTCCTATTCCCCGAAAGATAGACTCTATATGCTTAGCATTCTCGCTATATCCTACAAGATATCCTTTCTCTGCAGTCTGATCCAATTTCTTCCTCTTTTCTTCGGGTATATGGCAATATGCCAAACTCCCAAATATCCTGAAATGACTCACCTCAAGCTTCATACCGGTGAAGACACTCTCCAGAGTAATCTTACCTAATGCCTTGTGAGGAGCCTGTTCTGGATATACATTGTCGTGTTGCATGCTTCTGCTTATAGAAACTTGGGCATATCTTGATCATACAACATTGCCTTGGCTACTTCAATAATAGTCCAGTTCTTCCTTTCTGCTACTCCATTCTGCTCCGGAGTATAGGGGGTTGTCCACTATCTTTTGATGCCTTCCCTTGCACAAAAATCAATGAAGTCCTTGTCGATGTATTCTCCACCATTGTTTGAGCGCAATATCTTTATCTTCTTTACTGTAAGATTCTCAACTAGAGCCTTGAACTCTTTGAATCAACCAAAAACCTCATCCTTGGTTTTTAGAAAGTAGATCCAAGTCTTTCTGGAATGGTCATCAATGAAGGTGACAAAATATTCAGCACAGCTAAGAGTTTTTGTGGACATGGGTCCGCAGATATGTGAGTGTATCAATCCTAGAACACTCTTAGCCCTATCGTTGCTTCTGGAAAATGTTGCCTTGGCGTACTTTCCTAGTGCGCATCCTCTACATACATCATCTCGTTTGGTACTTAATTCTGGAACTCCTGATATTGTTTTCTCGAGAATTCTCAGAGCCCCATGGTGTAAGTGTCCCATCCTCCTGTGCCATAGTTCATTCAAATCTTTATCCCCACTACTGCCTATTAGTGCCATTGGAGATTCTAGCTATAATCTATACAGACTGTTACTTTTGATTCCAATGTAGGCCTTCTTTTTCCAACTCGGGTGTTTGACATATACTTTCTCCTTAATGAAGAAAAAGCCATAGCCCTTGTTTTGAAGCTGAGATACAGAGAGTAAGTTCATCCCTAATCCTGGCACATGCAGCACATTGGTTGCTCGAAGTCGATCCCCTACTTTTGTTTGAAAGACTACAGTACCTCCTCCAACGGGGGTACACTTTGTCTTATTTCCCATGGTGATCTGAAAATTCATCATTTCTTCCTAATAATTCGAAAAACATTTTCGTATTCCTGTCATATGCCAAGAAGCTCCACTATCTATAATATATATACCAAACCTCAGAGGAGGCAGAACTTGCTAGGCATGTGGCTTCTTCTTCCAGTCTGGAAGCTAACATAGAATAATCGTGATCCATGCTCTTCGTGTTCTCTTCTTTCTCTGAAGATCTGCGTGAGTCCCTCTGGGTTGATGCCTCAGCATCATGCTCCTAACTCATAGCAGATTCTTCTATCCTATTGCCCGATCTCTAGTCTGATACCATGTGAAAATTTCTAATACGAAATTCTACTGCAATAACTGATTTATTTCACCCACTTCTTTCCCACAATAAGTTATTTACGAAAAACCCTTCAGTAAACATTAAAATAAATTCTACTGCAGTTATGACATAATTACATAGAGAAAATAACAGTGATATACAAGCACAAGAAGTAATCACATAAACACAGTTGTTTTCAGACAATTGTCCCCAGAAAAATCCAATGTGGAAAAACTGGTGCAGCAGATGAGGGTTTTATTAATCTTCAGCAACAATCGCTTTACAAAGAATTATTTCACAGAGAAACTGAGACACTTCTGAGAGAAATCACCTCAGACAAAGTTTCTCCTCCTCCTCGAGAAGTTCTGACACCCTGGAGACCCTTCACCCACCTCTGCGTCACTCTGCATCAACCTGCATTAGGACTATGTCTCCAATGGTGTTGCCTGCCTGCTCTTCCCTCAACGCTGTTTCTCGAATGCCCTACATCACCTCCTTCTCAGTCATTGACTGTTGTTGATGCCCTCCTCTTCCTCCACCCTGCAACTCTCCCTCTGAAACCGAACTCCTCCTCCTTCCCTACAAGGTATTGAGTATTTGCCAGGTGTATCTCCAACTGACTCTCAAGTCTTCTCTTATACTTTTCCTGTTGATGAATCAACGGCCGAAATTAAGTCTCTAATCAACGGCTAAGATTAAAACAGACTTGATCCTCGTCTCTTAGAAGCTTTTCACCCATATCTTTAATAATACCCATTAATATTTTTATTTTCCTAAGTTTAGACTTACGAACCAATTAAAAATATTAATTATTTTAATAACTCCTCATCCAAGTGGAATTTCTCCAAACGATTTATGGGTCTTGGAGACCTCATGTGTTCTAGCCCCTCCACAAAATTTCAATTCTAGAGCACATCCGATGCTACCCAAAATCAACAATTGTTAAGGAAAGAAACATGCTAAATAATAAGAATTTAGATGGAAAATGATAAAAACATGGGTGTCGAGGAAAACTGAGATGTTTTTACAATTAAGGATAGATGCAACAGATAGTGATATGGGAAAAACTACGAAAACATTGAATGCAGAATGCAGAATACATCCTAGTATGAGAATGACCAACATTGTAGAATGAAGGATGCAATTTCAGAGGAAAAGATAACAATTATCAAGAGTAAGAGTTGATGGGAAGCAATGACCAGAATACAATGATAAAAGGGGATAACAACTAAAGGTGGATTTGTATGTCTATAATATATATAAATGCTAATAATAAAAGTGAAAACAAAATGCAAAGGGGATGTTGGATGGCGAGCTATGTGGGAATACCTGATAAGAATAGAGAGACAGCAGAATATAAGGATAGGAGGAAGGGTAAGAGACAAATACAGAAGAGCAGATAGAATTGGATGAAACTAACAATGTAGTTTATTGATTTTTTTTCTGAAAGTCAACAGGGAAACATGCGTAGGTTTTGTTGGATGGAAATGAAGAATGGATTTCAACTAAAAGAAATCTAGAGGGCTTGATGCCAATTAGTGTAAGCAAAGAGATGGAAAATATTAAAATACATAGTGTATCCAAACTTGATTAGTTAAAGTGAAAATGAGGGCATCAACACATACGATTCACTATTTCTTTTAAAATAAGAAGTCTTAAACCTAAGGACTGGATAATTTTTTTAATTAAAATGTAAGAAATTGTATTTATTATATGACGAAAAAACAAATCAGTGATTTCAGACAACAGATGGGTGAAGGAAACCAATCCTCAACGTAGATCATTTGACACAACAGGAACAAAACAAAAGCTCATTAGATGAATGCTCTTCACCTCTAATTGCCTCAATGTGTCCATTAGATAAAATTGTTTCTGTTGTAGAATATTTAGTTGTTTTTGCAACTCAAAAAATTCAGACAGCATGATCTGCTCACAATCCTTGACTACTACTTCATTCACCCCTTCTTGCAATAGGCGATGTCTGAGATTCTCTGTTGAAATCTGGATATCTTCAATCGGTACTAGAAGGCTTCTTGTCAAGATGCGAGGAAAAAAGTCTTTTGAAGCTAACAATGCTTCTACCCATGCAGCTCGGTCCTCTCTAGATTCGGTCCGCAAATGTAGTGTCTTTGTACCAGTGAAAATTGAGAACCTTTTATCATCTGACTTACTCTCTCGGACAGAGGAGACCTGACAAAATCGATATACAGAATTAGATCTTTTGAATACAACATCTTTCCAACCATTATCATTAATGAATGGCATAATTGTAACTGAAAAACATATATGCAAGGGCAATTAATATATTATCCTATCAGAACAAATAATACTAGGTTTCATGCCAACAGACATGGTGATCGCTAAAAGTTGGATGGTTCAAGCATAAATATGATTCTTGGATTCTTGTTAAGAGTAATTTGAGATCAATCATATCTCACTGGCCATTTCTGAAATAAGCGTTTGTCATCGAAATATCAAAACAGAGCTCCAATCTTAATCTTAATATACCAACATTACGATTAATGTTAATATATAATGTATAAGCGACCATGATGGTAATAACATGCTATTAATGCAATACGACTTTAAAGATAATAATAATAACTAATGTTAAGGTTAGTTGGTTTGTTAGGCCTCCCTAACCCTGTTTAGGTTTTATAAAGGATTGTAATGTAGGACGAAATAGGTAAGAGAATGATACATGTATTCAATGTAATTATGTAGGCTATCTCAGGCTGAGCCTGTTATTAAATCTTACGGTATCAGAGCTACAACAAGGGTTGGAGTTTTGTCTGGGCAAATTAAAGGTGACAGCCAGCCAGCAAACAAGCAACAGAGCGAACAGATGTCGGCAAAAGAGGCATGGATTGCATTTAAAATCTGTAAAGGATTGATGGACCATCAGACACAAAAAGATCAGTTCGAATTTTATTAATTTCTTTGATTTACAAACTAAAATTAATGGAATCTAATTTCTCTAATCTTTACACCTTAGAGAGAATAAAATCAAATTTACAACGTAAAAGGGAACCAGTTGGTGGATGGGCAGAGAGCCAAATTGATCCAGCAGAGTTAAGGCATCAACATTAATAATTTGCAGATCTAAGGAAGCATATAAATTTGACACAATGGCGTCAACAGCTATGACAAGGCAAGACAGGTTGTGGAGCCATGGCAGTTGTATGGCGGCTAACCTACAAAACTGATGCCCAGCGTAACGAAGAACAAGAGACAGTAAGATTAATATAGCGACAAAAATATAAAGCTGCGGTAGTTTAGATAGGCTGAGAACACACATCAACAAAGCGACAAAAGAAAGCACTCCGCAAGTTTCAAGGCAGGATGACAGCTTTCCCAGTTGGTCTAATGACTCTCCCTCTTGACGATTTGGCGGTTGAATTGGCTCGGTTGTATAGATTTTGGCATGGTGATTCTAAAAGAAATCTGTTCAGAAGTGTCAGAATTTGATGGAAAGAAGAGATAGACATAAATGGCAGCCAAATTAACGACGAAAAATTATGTGCATATGACGATCTGAACAAATTTGCTCAGACAATAGCAACACGTAAGGATCTGACAGCAGCAACAAGGTAGGCTTGCTTACCTGCGACAACTGAAGCAGGTGACAGGCATTTCCCAGGAAACGGTAAAATAAAATCCGTTATTGAGCAGCAAAAATACAGGCGGCAGTTCAAAAGTAAAATTCCGAATACAGTTGTGGAAGTCTTGATCCTTCCAGCAGGCATTGGTGCAAAGATCCACAAAATAAATTTACGAACGGAGTTGTCGTAGTTTTAAATTGAACGTCTTCTCAAGAAATTACAATTACCGCTGTCTTGGAACGTGCCAATATAAGGGAAATTCTGGTGATATTTTCTAGGTGATAGAAAAGCTAACGTCATGGCATTGTAGGATTGCCGCCAGCGCAGGCAAGCAGTGGGCACAGAATTTTGTACAAACAAGGCACAGGAAATTCATGTGGAACAAAACATCAAGGCAGTAAAAAGTTTGTTGTGGAGTTGGTGCTATGAAGATGGGTGAAAGGTCATATTTAAACTTTTGGAACACATGAATTTTGCAAAACCAAGTGAACACGTTAGCTTGTTATCGCAAGGATTGTCAAACATCTATTGTGTTATTGGGCCTGCCCCCCGATAGTAGCTCAAGGTTTTTAGTGTTGAGAAATGCAATTTCAGCACAAGGCAATAAATGTGTCCCCTGACAACCTATGTTTAATAAACCTTTTCTGCATGTAGATGTTGAAATTATGAAAAAGATGATATGCTGAAATTATTAATAGATGATAAGCAGATTTGCACTACTATGAATCAATCTGTATGCTGGAACCGCGAAAAATACCTGAAACTCCTCAAAATGGCAGATTGCTAACAGTAAAAATAACTGGTCTCTGTGTACATAATTGGAGGGTTTTTCTGGAATTAAAGTTTAAACGATGTATATGTTTGAAATGTTCCCAACATTTTGAGTGGACATTCCAGCCACCTGTGTTCATAACTTTAGAGACTGCATACTTAGATAAATGAGAACAGCGAATAGCATTGTACTAATCCTGCATAAAACACTAATCTGGAAGTTATTACAGCAACCATGAAATGCTTGTGGCTCACAATCACATGTCTTCTATAAATCTGAAAGAAGAATTACAATGTACTAGCTCAAATGCTGTCTCTCCTCACTAATCACTAGCTCAAAACCAAAACTGAATGACTATCAGTGGAGTGCCCTTTTGCTTTTATAGAAGAAGAGGGAATCCATGCATATGTATCTCACAAATCGATCCAAATGCTGCAAGATACCAGCTGCAAATCTCCATCAATGTGATGAAAATTGCAATGAGGAACTCATACAATATGAGGTGTAACAATATTCTTTAGTTAAATGCTTCTCTAAATTTAGATGAAGCACTATGTTATAGTATGTTTCCAGATTTGAATTAGGGTGCATTATCCTAGGAGGGAGGCTCTCTATTCCAGGCAGCCTCTGCGTGCAGATTGGGTGCACTTCCCTAGACAAGACTTAGTTCAGGTTTTTATAAATCATTTGATGAAGGTCTATGTTGAAATTTCCAAGTCTAACCCGTTAGAAATTCTTCCTGCACTATCTGGTTTATTTCACCTACTTGTTTAATTATTTAGCAAGTTATTTAACCATATAAACACAAGTACAGTATCAACCGTCTACAAATCATCAACTGAAAGAATAGACAAACACACAAGGGACACCGTTATTTTTGGACAATTGTCCCCGGAAAAACCCAACTTGGGAAAACCAGTGCAGCAGTGCTGAGGGTTTTATTATTAAGCAACTTTCATGAATACAAATGGGCGCCAACCTGGCTCACCCGGCAGAGAAATCAATCTGGCATTAATACCTCTCTTCGGAAGCAGATATTCGGCAAGTCTGCTCCACAAAAAACTCTCCAACGCCTCTGTGAGGCTCTGCGTCAGCCTTCTGATGCTCTGCGCAGGCTCTCTAGCCCTCTGCGTTACTCACGCAAGCCCTGGTAGCCTCTACACAATCCCTCTGGCCTTCTGCATGGCTCCTGCTAGCTCTGCGTAGCCTCCTCTGACTCTGTGTTAATCCTTCGGCACTATCTTTGCCTCTCTGCTATGCACTCACTTCCCCTCGCTGCAACTCAGATCACTTGTTCAATTTCTCTTAGCAAACACCGCTCCAGAAAATCGAACTGACTGATCAACTTGGTGTCTCTCCAATTGACCCTCGAGCCTCCTCTTATACTTTTTTTGTTGAGTCTTCAACGGCCGAGATTAAATCTCTAATCAACGGCTAAGATTAGATTTGGCTTGATCCATGCCATTTAGAACCTTCTCACCCAGTTTTATATTAATACCCATTATATTTTTATTTTCCTAAGTTTAGACTTAGGAACCCATTAAAAATATTAATTACTTTAATATCTCTCTAACCGGGTGGAATTTCCCCAAACCATTTCTGAGTCTTGGAGATCTCATGTGCTTTAGCCTCTCCACCAATTTTCATGGCTAGAACACATCTGATGCTACCCCAAATCAATAGTCTTTGGTTGGGGAAGTATTACTACGCAAATATGTATTGAGAAACCGGCATGACACATTTAGAATGTCAACCTTGTCACAGTTGAAAGTCTCTTTGTTCAGACTAGTGTTTTGCAATCTCTGGGGGTGTCCCTAGATGATGTATGCTAATATCCACTTAATATTCTTGCATAAAACTTCAATTTGATTAGCATACAACAAAGATTCACTTTCGACTTGCCCATAAGCAACCAAAGTGGAGTAGTTCTTGAGAATAAAATCCATAATGGTTGAAATTAAATTTATGAAAGTAATGGTAGCAACGAAATTGAAAGTGATGCAAGATTCATTTTCAATTACCGACACTTTATCCATGGCTTAACACCCGATTGGTCCATGATCTCTATTTAAAAAGTATGGAGAGTCATTTGTACGGTACTGTTCATGAGAGAAGCTTATGTAAATTTTCATTCTTTTATTAATAAATTGCCTGAAGTGGCCGCGTTGGCTCAAGCTGTGGATTGTTTCCCTCTTTCAGGGTTTTAACTACGTCAACAATACTAGTGTATTGATCTGTAATCTATTTGTGAATGGTGTTCTTTGGTGTTCTGTCTGAAGAACTTACCCTGTAAATTCCTACATGGCATTAGAGCCAAGTTGAGGGCCGCATCCGTTGGTGATCCAAATCTGAAGCTAGTAGAACTGCATCCGGCTGTTGTTTCCTAAATACACTGTTTCTGACTACTTTTGGGCCGAGTGGACTGCTCTATTGTATTAGGAGCATCTGTTTCAGTGAAGAACGTCTTTCGTTTCATGTGAAAAGGTTTCCGGTAGCCCTAGCTACGTCATTTTTAAAATCTGGAGGTATACAATGTTTATTTGCAGTTTTTAGTTATTTTCTCTCTGTTTATTTCAGTTTATTTAGCTCTTTATTTTTTTTATTACCAGATCTATACCTTTCATTTCTGTGTATGCTCTTTGCCCCACGACTCTGTGCGATCTGGGCAAATCAGAAACAGAAAGGAATGATTTTTCTCATGCACATGCTCTTTTCCACCGCACCTTAGTGTGATCTTAGAAAATCAGAAACATTGAGAGAAATATATAGTTTCCGACTAAAGCTAACCTCAAGCCGTAAGGTTTGTTTTTTTTGTATGTTCGTGTTGAGGTTTGTATTTTTTGTTTTGTAGGGAAAAAAGAGCTTTCTCAACTAAGCACGCACCCCAAAGCTTCGATGACCAAAAAAAAAACCCTTCCTCTTTTCCAAAAATTACTAACCTTTTAAACTAGCTCACTTGGTCCAAAGTTACTTTATGAGAATAGAGGTCTTGAGTTCAAATCTTTCTCTTTGTTGAACTAATTAGATTAAGTTTGGAAAGGGAGCGGATTTTTTTTTAAATATAGCATTATCATTCATTTCCGCACATTCCCACACTTTGTCGACATCTTCAACAACTTTTCTTCAAAAAACCATAACTTCTTCATCTGGAAGCCATTTTCAAAGCCGTTTTTTTTAATCGGCCTAATTTTTTGAGATCTTTCCATTGCAACACTTAGTTTCAGCATCTACAGCTTCAGTTTCTCTTAAAATGGAAAGTCCATGCCAAATTATTCTTGACAACAACAACTACTTCCAATGGTGGTCCTACATTGTGGATTTACTTAGAAGTAAAGGTCTTTACAAAATAGCCTCAGGCCAAGAAACTAAACCGAAAGATGAAGATAAGGCAGCGAAATGGGAAAATAAGCAACATCAAGCACGTGGGTTGATAGGGATGTCTATTTCTCCAGACCTTAGATTCCATATCGCAAAACTTGATACTCCTAATGAAGCAATGAAACAGATCACTAAAGTTTTTGGAATTATGAAATTAGAGCCCATTAACTCGAAAATGACTTGCTTACATTGGACCCCAATAATTTTTCTTCCATTGAAGATTTTTTGTCCAAGTTCAAGACCCTTAGACTTCTCTTGGAAGGTGTTAAGGTTAAGAAAGAAGATGGTAACCTTATCTATTCCATTCTTACTAAGTTGAGACCAGCCTACTCTGTATTTGTTTCCACCTTCCATTCTACAAGAGAAGCCTTCATTTCTCAGGGACAAGACTACAAGTCCCCTTCCTTTGATTCCTTTTGTGATTCTTTAATAAGAGAACAAGAAAAATTCTTACACCTTGGTCTTCTTAATCTTGAAAACTCTTCTAAGAAAGCCTTAGCCGCCCAACAGCAACCAAATTCAAAGAATCCTAAGAAGTCATATCCTAAAAAGAATACTCCCAAACCAAACAAGGGTCCTAAGCAATTTTAGCCTCAAAATGAAAAATTATTTCAACAAAATGATAAAGCAAATTAAAACAAAAGGAAGAAGACTGATAGACATTGCCACTTTTGTAATCGAGATGGCCACTTAGAATCCAAATGCTTTAAGAAGATGGAAGCCTTGGAAGCAGCAATGAAGAAGCATAACATCCATTTGGAGCACCCTTCAACTTCAACTTCATCTTCAGGAATAGCACTTTCTACATGTGGTTGTCAAATATCTCGGTCTAGATATGCACTAAATGTATCTTCTTCTTCTAATTATCATGAGTGGCTCATTGATTCTGGAGCTTCTTATCACTTGGCCAAAAACAAAGCCATGTTTTCTTCTTTAAATAATTGTAACACCAAAAATATATATGTTGGTGATAATAGATCTCTTAGTGTTATAGGGACTGGAACTATTCATATAGACAATGGTAAATTTAATGATGTATTATGTGTTCCAATCTTATCCTGCAACCTTCTATCTGTATATCAGATAACTCATTCAAGTGAAGGTAAAATCGTTGAATTTTCACCTCACGATGTTGTAATTAAGGACATAAGAAATCCTAGACAAATTTTAGCTACTAGCACTGTTGATGATTCTACAAGGTTGTATAAGTTTAACAACTTTGGGTCATCAAATCTTCCCTCGGTATTTGTTGCTCATAATGATGAAGTGAGCAAACTTTGGCATGAGCAATTTGGTCACTTAAACTATTGCTCCCTTTATAATCTATGTAAAGAAAATATGGTGACGGGTCTTCCAATGGTATCTTGCAGAGAGGGTGTTTGTTCCGGATGTGTACTCGAAAAACATCATCGAGATAGTTTTCAAAAACATAGCTCCTGGCACACCTCAACCCCTTTACAGCTTGTGCATAGTGATTTATGTGGTCCACTTACAGTTGTTTCATTCTCTGGCTACAAGAGTATAGTGATTGATGATTTCTCCAGATGCACTTGGGTATACTTCTTAAAACTCAAGAGTGAAGTATTTAACATGTTCTTGGTCTTTAAGGCTTTTGTTGAAAAACAATCTGGACATCAAATTCTTAAGCTAAGATCTGATAATGGCGAAGAATATGTTAACAACAAATTTATCAACTTTTGCACTGAGAGTGGAATTCAAATGAAACATACTGTTCCATATACTCCACAACAAAATGGTGTAGTTGAAAAGAAGAATCGCACCTTAAAGGAAATGGCTAATTGTATGCTTCAATCTAAAGGACTTAGTCTTAATTTTTGGGCAGAAGCACTTAACTGTGCAAATTACATCATAAATTCCTACAAAGGTTTTAAAAAATATCACTCCAGAAGAAGCATGGAGCTCAATTAAACCAAATGTAAGTCACTTTCGTGTTTTTGGAAGTGAAGCATGGGCCCATATTCCAAATGAGAAACATAAAGCTTTAGAACCTAAGAGTGAAAATTGTATTTTTGTTGGATATTCTGAAGATGTCAAAGAATACAGACTTATGCCACTTAAGTCCAAAAATGTTATCATTAGAAGAGATGTAAATTTTTCTAAAAATATATCGGCCTACGAGCCTAGTTCGGCGGATGTGCCACCTCTCTCTATCCCTTCTACTTCTGAAAATATTTCTTCTTCAGATAATGATAGCGAGGATGACAATCCTCCCCCACCTTCTCAAGATCCTCCTTCAGCTCCTCAGCTTCCAAAATGGGTCCGTGCTACTCGGGATGCAGCAGGTGCTCTTGCCGGTGATCCTACAGATCAGCGACGTACACGTTCTTAGTTCGATAGAGCCTCTTCTTTACTAGCTCAAGCTTCAGCTAATTATGATCCTGACACTTTTGCAGAAGCTTCAGGCCATCCAGATTGGGACGCAGCTATGAATGAAGAATATTGTTCATTATTGGCAAATGATACATGGGATCTTGTTCCTCTACCAAAGGGACGCAAACTTGTTAGATGTAAATGGGTTTACAGAACCAAGTATGGACCAGATGGGAAAGTTGATAAACATAAAGCTTGTCTTGTTGCTAAGGGCTTTTCACAGGTTGAAGGCATTGACTACACTGAAACCTTCTCCCCTGTTGCCAAAATGAACTCTATCCGCCTTGTTCTTTCCCTTGCTGCCTCTTTAAAATGGGAAGTCCATCAGATGGATGTTAAATCTGCCTTCTTGCATTGGGACTTGCATGAAGAAATCTATATGGAACAACCCATTGGCTTCATCCAAACAGACTCCAGCCTTGTATGTCGACTTAAGAAATCTCTTTATGGTCTCAAGCAAGCTCCTCGGGCTTGGTATGCCAAATTGGATAGCTTTCTTTTAGAATCTGGCTTTTCTAGGTGTTATTCTGACAATATTGTCTACACCAAGAAAGTGGGCAACTCTCTTATCATCCTTGTTCTTTATGTTGATGATCT